>CAJRST010003335.1:1992929-2029609 GCA_907169785.1 Menidia menidia | reverse complement strand
CCTCAACTACACCAAGGAGCTGAATTAGCCCAAAAAACTAGCTGCTATACTGAAAATCCAGATAGACGCACTAGATTTTTTTTTAACTATGTTCAATATTTTACATGATATTGTAGTACAAAGTCAAATAGGAATCAATTAAATTATTCAATTGAAAATCAATTGGAACTTGTTCAAATTTAACTGAAAGTCATTTTCTTACAACGCAAAACTATATAAAACAGCTCACTTTGTTCTCTGGAGGCTAAACCAATTATTCAAATACCAAATGGTAAAAACTACAAAAATCCTTAATGGAGATTATGCTTGTGGCTGTGAAATTCATGGTGAATCGGGGGGGGGAATTTTTCTTACACTAACATTTTTGTTAAAGATTAAAAAAATATCGTTAATCCCGAAGCAAAAATGATAATCTTGCATTTAATGAACCCGTTGCCTGATGTGAGCTGTCTTTGCATTCCGAGCCTGTTTTGTTTGCTGAGGGGGATAACGGTTTGCAAATCAAGATAAAAAGCCTTGACCTGTAAATGACAAAGTGGAGTGTGAAAGAACTGTGGGTTTCATTTGCACTCGGGTGGACCCGCATTGTCTGAAAGATGAGACGTGTGAACGGCGGTTTTTTGAAGTGGCTAACGGGAAACTCTGACTCTTTCACACCTCAGAGGAAACAAAGTAACCTGTGCAACGGCTCTGCTGGGGAAAGGTGGAGTGCAAAAAGGAATCTCACCGCAGTCTTTGTGGAAGACGTGAGGGAAGCAGTGTAGGACGCCGTAACCACAGCGACAGTAGGAGCAGCCCTTCTGGACCCACTCACCGTGAGGAATAAAGTCACACATCCTGCAGAAAAACAGAGAGAAAAAAACACTTTTAGACCAGGACAAGTCTTTTGTTTGGACTGGACTTGTTTTCACTTATTGGGTGGATGGGCAACAGTTCCTGTGTATGAACACAGAATGCTAGAATCATGTCAGTCAGACATACAGAACTAACGTCAGGAACTTTATTCCAGATAAACCACCACAGTGATGCTTTTATTAGCTTATCATTATATGCACCGCTAAGATCAGTCAAAAAGTTCAGTAATGAAAATAAATCATTCAATAGGAATGTTCATATAAAAAAAAAGAAACTTGCAAGTGCAAGTTAACTAGTGAAGTTGATGGAAATGAGATTAAATTCTATACTTAGAAAAAAGTAAAGGAAAATATTCATTCGGAGCAGTAACGACCTAATTCAGTGTTTTTTCTCAGATATTATGGGTGACACTTTGGGGTAAAAGTGTGAAATTTATAAAAATAATTTTCATGGCTCATGTTTCATTTAACCATCACAAACCTATTTTACATAAATCAGTATAATCAGTGGAAAACATGCTTCAGCAAATGGTTGAGCTGGATGGTAAAGGGCTAAACTGACATTAGGTAAACACATTAGGTAAACCCTAAAAAGGGCTAAAATGGTCTAACCTGCTCTGCATATGCACAAAATCCAATATTTTCAGAACTTTGTGTTAGAAAACATGAAACAGATGACATAGAAATACATACATAAAACCACATTCCTGGCATTTACAATTTTCCTGACTGAATTAAAAATCAGCCAATAAGATTCAAGCACTATTAGTTATTTACATTGGGTGGAGTTATGTAGCTACAGTAAGACATTCACATACTGTTGCTCTGCTCTAATAATATCTGTATCTTAAAACGGGAGCACCATCTGAGAGAATCCCTTTACAAGTAACAATATATAGCTAAATTCAGCTAAATTTACTTTACTTTTTTTAAATGCAGTCCAGAACATTTTAAAAATTCTATTTTGCTCCAAGACATCTGTGTGTAGGGACAATAATGATGCAACGATAACCTGGTCGAGTCGAGATGAAACTCTGCTTTAACCACATTTCTGATGCCAGGGAGCTTTATTCCAGCTGAATACGGTTGGAAACGGGATGATTCAGATTCTCTGCTCACGTACCTGTGGCGCGTGTCGTACTCGCAGCTCCTGCCGGTGAAGAACGGAGGGCAGGCACAGAAGCTGCCCAGGATGCAGGTTCCTCCATTCTTACAGCAGCTGCGACTCTGCTCGGCACCTTAGAGAAGAAAAAAAGACGATTTCAAACTGTTATTCTTTCAAAAATATCTAAAAACGAAGGTTTGTCTTTTTAATTGAAATAATCTTACAAAAAAAACACAACTTTTGCTCAATTTAAACACAAAAAATGTCTGTATTTCAGTATTTAATGTGATGTTTCGGGGCCGGGGGGGGGTTAGGTTTGTCGCTATGATTTTGGTGAGAGCTCTGGGCTTCTGCTTCTATCTGTATCTGTGAAATGAAACAGAGCCTCCAGCTGGCAGTGCATTCCAGCGCCCCTCTGTTTCACATCAGTAAACACCGGGAAGTCTGAACAAACATTTGAAAATAGCAGCAACACTCTAGATCTGAGCTGACGGGGTCCTGGAGCACCAGCTGACTTTAGTTTTGGGATTAGTTTGGACCAAAAGCTGACAGAATGTCTGAAAAAGACGAAAACATCCATGTTGGCTGGATATTTTCAGCCATGTACAGTGACCAATTGTATTTTTCTTATAAATAAAACACATTATTGTTCAACAGGATCCTATAGAGAGATCAATAAGATAAGAAAATCCTAATTCAAATGATTTCCTTAGAGACAGTATAGCTGTTTTGAGGTGTAGTTTCTGTCTGTTTGGGGTAAACTGATGGATTCCTGATCCGAACCCAAACCCATCCGTCTGTGTGTGTGTGTGTGTGGGGGGGGGGGGGGGGGGGGGGTGGACCTACTGTTGGTGAGGCCGATGAACGGCAGGACGGCGCTGGCGTCGCGGTGTTTACGGTCCCCGCTGTTGGGGGCGTTCACCTGGGCAAACCGGCCCAGGAAGTCCTGCGACGCTCGCCTGGCCCCCGGCTGAGAGGAGGTAGAGGAGGAGGAGGAAGAGGAGGGCGAGGAAGAGGAGGTCTGAGCTCCACTATAATCCTTTCCTTCACAATCTGGCAAGAAAAAGTCATTTTTGTTCATTTTTTAAAAGTTCTCCACTGGAATTCGTGTAACATTTTAGAACATTCTGACTTTATACAAGTAATTGAGATGGACGTTGGCCCCAATCCACTCATGCCAACATCTAAATGAAGTGACTGGTAATTAAACATAACCACAATTGAGATAAATCATGAAGATTTCTCTAGATTTTTTAATTGTACTATAGAGAATATATGAACTAATGTAATGCAATCTATGACAACTAGCAACATATGAAGATTACATTTTTTTTTATTTAATAGGAATAAGCCATATGGACAATTAATTATTTAATATTTGTTTTATATCCGTGATACCTGTTGGATTAGTTTGGTTTTTATCTGTGTAAATTAACTAAATCAACGTCCAAATACCATATATTTGCAAGGAAAACACAGTTGATGGTTGCAGGGTGTTAAATCATTGATATGATCCCTGAAAACTACAATCTCCATCTCCAGTGAGAGGCAGCAGAATAGAAACGGTTTTCAAACCTGAGGCAGGAGGAGCAGCAGCGGTCTGGAGACACATCAGGGTACAAACAGCAAGCCTGAAAAACAGACAAATCATCTCAGTTAACCCCAAAATTATCCCAAATCCTTTTTTTTAAATGTCCTCGAGTCTCTGGACTCACCTGAATATCTGCCCCCGTGCCATCTTATTGCAAATATAGATCCAAAAAGGGGTCTGAAAGGCTCCTTCAAAGTTTCCCAGAAATAATCCAAATGCAAAAAGTCGAAATAGGGTTGAAATAAAAAAAAAATTTGTAGCTCCTGCAAATAAGAAAGTAAAGATCGTTCATTGGGTGAAAAAGAAAAAATCAGCACGCGTTTTCCTTCAATTTGACCCCATTTCTCTCAAGTTTTGGAAAGCGTAGTCCCAAAAACGAGCCCAAACAGCCGAACAGATCAGAATCCTCCCGGGAAGCAGTGGTCGGTCTTCCGGCAGAAAAGCGTCTCCTTTTTCCTGATCGCTCCAAACATCTTATGGTCGCCCCCCAGGTGATTCAGCCCCCGGGAGGGGCCGCCGGGGACACGCCCACCCCGTGATTCTCAGTCCGGGGACACGCCCACCCGGTGATTCTGGCTCTTTGGACACGCCCACCCGGTGATTCTGGCTCCGGGAGGGGCCCCCGGCCCCCGGGGGCCGCTTCCGCCTGTCTGCCGGTCTGAATCCACAAAGATGGAAACCCATTGCGCCACAGAAGAGTTCCAGGTGGTCTGGTTTTCCACAAGAGAAGCCATTTGACCTATTTTCGGTTTTCCCCCACAGAAAAAGTCAGTTTCTCTCTACTTGTTTCCCTCCACAGTCCAAACTGAAACCAATCTAATATTTTCTGCAGTTTGAAATCTTAAAAAATAATGAAATAGGAATAGGCATCCGTCATAATATCATTAAATCATCTCATTTTAAGGACCTTTAATTCCAGTAGGCAATTTTTTCCTTTTCCTTTTATCTCTAACTATCTCAATTGTTGCTCAACTGCATGTTTTAACACCAAATATTCTAAAACTGAATCTGTTTTCATACTTTATTTAGGATATGGTCTTAAAGAACGTTCTTTCTTTAATCGTGAGATGATATTAAGTTTGAATTGAATGATTTATGATGTGAAACTCTGAAACTCTAACTCTCTCAATTGTTGCTCAACTGCATGTTTTAACACCAAATATTCTAAAACTGAATCTGTTTTCATAATTTATTTAGGATATGGTCTTAAAGAACGTTCCTTCTTTAATCGTGAGATGATATTAAGTTTTAATTGAATGATCTATGATGTAAAATTCAGCCTATAAGGTTCCCCCCCCTCTTTTTTCTCAGTGTAGTTCCTTATTTTTTCTCACCCATCTGTCCTCCTTCCACGTGCGTGCTACCTTGTAACCCCCACCCCGCCTCACCTCCCTGCCTCTCTGTCTGTTCATATGCATGTACGTTAAACCCCACTCACCCCCCCACTCCCACATTCAAGTGTTAATGACCCCGCTGCTACAAAGAAATCCACCACTATCCAGAAAAATGCTCCATTATTTCCATTTATCTTTAGTCGTACAGAAACTTTGCATAGAATGCAACATTCCCCATGTCATATTTTGTCCTAAAGCACTAAAACACAGACAAAATGTATCTTTTTTTGTCTTTTCAGGTGATTTTTGACCCCCAGTGAGCTGGTGCCATACGTTATTGAAGTGTGTGTGGCGTCCCTCTATTCAGACAGTTAAGCTATCTGTGAGATGAGTCTGATGTCTCATCCAGGCCACAATCCTTTTGTGCTGACCAGTGTATCCCCCTGCCCTAATAAGTTCAATGGATCCTGTCTGATAGCCGGCGATGTGTCCAAATACCGGCGTTTCCAGAAACAAGCCCGCATCCCATTAGCTCCCGGGAGAGAGGTGTGTGTGTGTGTCTACAGCTCAGCAGGTCAAAGCGAAACACTGCTGGTTTCTGATGAGCTCCGTCTGAGACGGGTCAGATACCTGCGTCTGCCATTTCTGACCGGACACCACGTGACAAGGTTCAAAAGTCACAATCAGTCTTTTATTCATGTCAATTTTGGGGTCAGAGGGACTTTTTCTGTTGAACTTAACTGAGTTGTGCCCATATGTAAAATCCTGAGAAGATCCACTACATGCAAAACACAATTTGTCTAAAGAACAAAATGGATAACACCATTATTTCCAGTTTTGTAAATGTGTTTTTTTAGAGCTTTTTTAGAACTTGGACCTTTGAAGTGCTTCCTGGTAATTAATGGAATGCAAAGGAGTCAACACATTATGCATTTTCTTCTAGAAACATTTTTGAAAACTTCAGGACTGCAGTTCCTTTATAATAGTACTGAGATTTATGGTATAGTGATCTGAAATTAAAACATTACAGCTTATTGAACCCCAGGGTCCAGACCCAGATCAACATCAATAGCAAATCTTTTCAACTTAACTCATCTCTTGGGTCATTTTTGTGGAAATTAGTCCATGGAGTTTGATCTTTTCCATGGAAAAAAAGACGGACAACATGATAATGAAGGAAACTGAAGTGACCAAAAAAACTCCCAGATAGTGGTAACAACACAGCAGAATAAATCTCTCCAAACCTGACAGTGAAATCAGTGGTTGTAGTAAAAACTGTACTGAACTCTGAGTTTTTCATGCTGAACGAAACCTAAAAAAAACACATACCAATGAGACCTTTTGATACAACTACTGTTGGTTCTTTTCATTGTTCTTCAATGTGTTTACGTCTTTACTTTTGGTCAAATAGTTCAAGCTCAGGGTGGCTGATAAAACGCTCAACTATTTTTAATCTAAAAGTGATATTTATCAAATGAATCCATATTGAAAGATTACATTTCTGTGCTGATCAGCTGCAGGTGAATTTAAGACCTCGGCTCTGACTAAACTAGAACTATCCCCCCTCACCCGCCCCGGTTAATCTGCCTCTGCTCTGACCACTGACCATCAGTGGTGGAAATGGGTATTTTGTAATCTTTGCAGCATCACAATGCGGTCTGATCTCATGCTAATACGCAGCTGGGGAGTCGACAGCAGGAGGGACTGCCCACGCTGAGTTCAAGAGGGAATCTGCATCTGAAAGTTCACAGACCGCCCGGAGGGGGGAG
Organism: Menidia menidia; assembly: GCA_907169785.1. NCBI lineage: Eukaryota > Metazoa > Chordata > Actinopteri > Atheriniformes > Atherinopsidae > Menidia > Menidia menidia. The sequence continues at coordinate 2,022,956 of CAJRST010003335.1, read as the reverse complement.
GGGGGGGGGACGGGCCCGCTCACATGTTTGACAATGTCTTATCCCAAGGCCTTGATAGTACTTTTGCAAATTTATCAACGCTGTAATTTTTCATCAGATTCATTTGTAAAATACATTTTGGGACAAATGTTTCATTAATGCAGATAATTGAATCGATAAAGATACCAATTGTGCAATAATCTAATGCCATTTTGTCCTTCAGTGTGCACTGTCCACCCAAATACACAAGGGGTGAGTGTGGAATGGAAGAATGGAGGAGAGGAGTACAGGAGAAATGGAAATTACAAATTGATCCTGAGATTTCTACGTATTGACTTTACTGACACAATGATGAATTTTAATCAGTTAGAAAGTCTATATTTAACTTCCATTTCTATCGTGTATTTCTTTGGGGAAATGTGGGTATAACTATAGTCGATACACAAACGTTCTATGTGTATGTGGGAATGAAAGCGGTTCTTTCAGACTTTTTGCTATTTTATTTTACTCCGAAGCTTGACAGTTTTCACAAAACAATTCAAACAATTCCTAGTTTGCTACTGTCTTCTTTTGTATGTTCGAACAACCAAAATAAGCTTTAGTTTATCAATTAGCGGAGTGAAGCTCTGGAACAGCTTGCCTGAAAACATTAAACAATGTTAAAGCATCTAGCAATTCAAAAAAGAATATAAGAAAAGTATTTTTGATGAATACAAAAAAGACTAATATATAAAAAGTTGGTATACTGTTTGTCTTACTGTAGATAATTGTCCTTTACCACCATGACACATGTGACTAGGGGTAGGGTTTAATAAGCTTATGCTTCATCCTACTCCTTTTTTAAACATGTTGCATGTTTATGAAGCATTCAATGTAAACATTGTTAAATCATATCATGTTTTAAAATAAATTAAATAATAAATAAATTTAAAATAATTAAATGAAATTATTTTCCTCAGCAGGGTGTTTCAGTCTAAATAAATCTTGTGAATTGTTTGCTTGCAGGAGTGTTCAAATAAGAAACTAAATTATTACGGGCTCCCGGCCCTTTCACAGCTCTGGGATGGTTCCAACTGGTTTAGAAAAGGAAGGAATTTAACATTTGGACTGTTCGTAAGATGGAATGCAACTAATTTAGCTTAATTAACTACTGCTTCCCAAAACCAGAAACTGTTTACGTCATATTATCTCTATTCAAATGTATTCATCACAAGATTCCCCCTGGAGCTTTCTGAGCTTATTAACTGTAGTTCCTTTCAAATACTTTTCACACCCTTCTGATTTTATTCTGGTAATTGTCTAAGTAACAAAATCAGGTTAGAATGCTGTGACAGCTGCTCACTGGGCTCTAAACCAGATGTGATCCAGCTGCAGAACCTCCAGAATGCTGCTTCTACAGTTCTGACCAGAACCAGGACATACGACCACATCAGTCCAGTGCTCAGGTCTGTGTTCTGGCTTCCTTTCACTCAGAGAATAGACTTTAAAAGAGGTCTGCTTGTGTATAAGTCTCTTCATTGTCAAGTCCCAAAGTCCATTTCTGGCATTTTAGAGCCGTATGGACCATCTGGGACTCTGAGAACCTCAGGTTCTGGTCTCCTGCTGGTTCACAGAGTCAGAACTAAAAAGAGGCGAGGCTGCGTTTCAGTTTTTTTCTCCTAAAATCTGGAATAGTTGAGACAAGCCTCAACTCTGAGAATGTTTAAATCCAGGCCAAAAACAGTTCTGTTTAACTGTGTATATGAAAACTGAAAGCATTTTATCTGAACTCTTAATTTCTAATCTATTTAAACTATTATTGTTTTATTTTGTTGAACTTTTTCTTAATTTTCTTCTTTTAAACTCTATTCAAAGCATTTTCAATCGTCTTGAACACGAAATGCGCAGCAAAAATGAACCTGCCTCGCCTAAATTGAATGACTGTGTCTCTCTCTAGTGTTCGCTCCATGAATCCCAGCCAGCAAAAAAAGCAGCACTCCTCACTGTGTCTTTTCTGCATCATCCCACCTACTATGCAGGCTTCCAGATAAAGTAAGTTATCAAGGGTGGGGTTTTGTTTACTGTACAAACATAGCAATGTCAGAATTAGGTTGATGTTTTTTAAGAAGACAGTTCTCTTACTTTGCTTATCTACTCAAAATGTTTCCAGTTCTGCAAGATAATTAAGCCCATGGCTTTTTTATGTTGGAGTGAAACCTAAATTTATTGGAGCATTTGCATGGAACTGAAAAAGGCAAGCTTTTCCAACTTAACAAGGAACTTCTTTTGATTATTATTGTTTGGAATCATCGGGTAAAGTTTAAACTCTGAACAGAATTTTAGAGGAGCATTTAAACGCGTGACTACAGGATGACGAACAGAAAAAAAAGAAAACATAATGGTCTATTTTGGTTGACATAATACTAACTTTTCTTCACAATACTGATCAAAAGATCCAGACTATTTCAAATGTTCCTGTTTAATATGCTGTTGCATCATAGATCTGATTCCTGTATCAGGCAAGATACAGTCTGTCATGGTTTTAATTTTCAAAAGGTTTTAATATGGAAATTTGATGATTGAAAAAAAAAAACCAACATGTCATAAGTAGACAACATGATTGACATGAGGGACATGAGACATGATTGAAAACCAGAACTTTGACCAACACACACACGGGGGATTGTGGAGCTCAGACCGGCAGCCACTGGGTCCCACAGAACACACACACACACGCTCAAAATAAAATCCTTTTAAAAATAAATGTCAAACCATCTGCAATTTTCACTGCTTGAAATGGGCAGCGACATTTACCGACCGGGGAAAATTCCAACTCACGATTTAACATTTACTTACAAAATTCACATGAATGAACTCCAGGAGTGAAAGAGAATAAATGGACCTCCATGTGGTCATGAAGCAAAAGCTTTTTATTTGAGGATGCAGTTTCTTGCGAGACGTGTGTGATGTAGGCCTATTCCACACACTCACCATGGGGTCATTAAAGGCTAGCACAGCTAAATGCCGAGCATTTGAAAGCTTTATTAGACAACTAACACACACTTCTGCATGTTAAAAACACACATATGGAAACTTGGTTGTTTTTCAGCAGCGAACACGTAAATTTTATTCAAAGTTGCCATCAAAACTAGTCGTGTTTCTTTATCACAGCTTGAACACCCCCAAAAAAGGGAGAATTTGGAGAATTTCTTGTTTCTATTACTTCCAAAAGATGAAATACCTCACATTTTGTAATGAATTTATCAGTCTTTGAATCTTTTATTCCCAAAGGGGGGGTGGAGCCTGTCCCAGCAGAAAAAGGGCAATAGGCATGCTACACCTTGGACGGGTCCAGTCCATCGCGGGGCCACACAGAGACACACAACCACACACACTCACATCCATGTTTTTTTTTGTTATGTCTTGGTCTTGTCATTTCCTGTTTTATTTTGAAACAGTAACCCTACTCTAGCTCTTCCTCTTGTGCCAAAAGTCTGTCTTCCCTAATTACTGATTGGGTCCACCTGTTCCTCGTTTCTCCTCATGTGTTCTTTCAGTCTGAGTCTGGTGCCAGAGTTTTGCTTGGTAGGTCATTTTCTAACGTCCTTTTCTCGTCACGTGAGTCTCAGTCTTGTTTTGATTTAGTTCTTACCAATAAAGAGTTTTGTTTTGTTAATTTTCAGAGCCTTTTGGTTTTTCCTTCTAAGTGGAGTGATTATTTTTTCTGTTGTACTGTTTTATAGCTTTGTTTTGATAGCTCTATCCTGTTTTGGGGAATGATTATTTTCTCTAATGTGTCATACTTTGTATTTCTGATTAGCAGGGGGATTTTCATAGTAATTTGCTGGTCGTGTTGCTTCCATTTTTTTGAGAAATCTTAAGTATCTTTTCATGGCTTTTTAAAAAAAAATTAAAAAAATGTTCAACTTTGGAGAACAAATCAAGACCACTGTTCACCTGAACCCGGATTAAGACAGGGGGGCCATTAAGAATGTCCAATTAACCCAGCATGCATGGTTTTGGATGCTGGGAGGAATCTGGAGAACCCCCGCAGACACGAGGAGAGCGTGCAAACTCCACACAGAATGATCCCGGTTTCCCCAGGGACTTGAACCAGGACCCCTCTTACTGTGAGACGATGCTAGAAACCAGCACACCTCTTTTTTAATCCTCAGAATAAGTCACATTTCTGTGTGCACTAGCTTCCATCTATCCATTTACAAAAAGGCTCACGAGGCAGCTGAGGCAGAAACCAGCTGTCATTGGTTGAGAGGGTGCATGCTGGTCCATCAAAAGGACTCCTGAAGAAGACACAGACAATCACCCATCTAAGGGTTTTTTTTAGATGGTAGAATTAAGCTGGGATACCCAGAGAGAACGCACATGTAAAGGGAGAACAAACGCACACATTAAGGCCACAGCCAGGAGCAGAACTCACAACCATCCTGTAACCACCTCACCAGCATGTAGCCAATCCACAACATTTTGGGATTAGGGATGGATCTGACATTAAAAAGGAGTGATTTTTTTTTTTTAAAACAAAAAAACTATTCCTTCAAATAAAAAAGAAAAAGCAACAGAATTCACCCTGTAGCCTGGGAGCTCTAAATATTTTTAACAGATTTAACTTTCTACATCTGAGTCTGAAACAAGGTCTGTGTTTCTTCAAGTACCCTAAAAACAGGGAGAATATATGACACTGTAATATTATATACAATCTGACTTTACAGGCTGAAAATATTTAAAACAATACCTGACTGATAACTTTGCTTCAAGTGAAAGGAGAATTTGCAATTTTGTTGGAGAAGACATGATAAATGAAAGGTGTTTGGCAATGTTGCCATTTTTAAAGCATTACTTTTCCTCCCATAATTACATAAAATGAATTGAACATCAGTATTTATACCACAGTTCAGTGGGGTTTGCTATGGGAAATTTAACAGTAAACCACAACCATGCAAACCACATATTGTCCATGTTACCTTTAATACCTCAAACTACTTATTTGTCTATAAATAAATTAATTTTGATGTACATTAAAACAAAAATGACGCCTTGTAATTTTGAAGTACACTTCCAGTATATTTCTCTCTTTGACTTGACTTTACCAACCCAACAAAGTATAAAAAATGCTTAAACATTGGGAACGTTTTTTGACACGTTAAACAAAAAATGCATCTTATATTAAAATAAGATGAAAATAGGCAGTCAAGCTATTTTTTCCCCAACATAACATTCTAGAAGCAGAGATCAGAACAGGAATCATTTTTGTTGCTTACTGTCACGAGGTGGCAAAAGCAGAAGGTGTTGAATGTTAAATCTAGACTAAATCTCACTTGTTTTTGTGAAAATATTCAATTCAATTCAATTTTATTTCTATAGCGCCACATCACAACAACAGTTGTCTCACAGCGCTTTCCAAACAGAGCAGGTCAGACCCTACTCTGAAGTTAATTACAGAAACCCAACAATTCCCAGCATGAGCAAGCACTAGGCGACACAGGCAAGGAAAAACTTCCTTTTAACAGGCAGAAACCTGGAGCAGAACCATGGCTCAGGGTGGGCGGCCATCTGCCTCGGCCTTCAAATATGAAGAGTAAGAGAATAAGAGTGACTGGTTTTAGCCTTTCCTTCTCGTTTTGACGTTCATATGACTTTTTGTTCTCATTCCCACAGAGTCGTATTGCTTTGCATGTTTGAAAATGTTCGGGCTCTTAATTTGGAAGCGTTCGAGTGCAGATTTAAATCTTGCTCTGCAGTGTTCGAGAACCTGCCAATAAATTAGAAACAAAACTCAAACAAGACAAGATGGTGGTTGGACATAGGCTAGACTTTCTGTACTATATAAGTAAACTGATACCTAGTCCCCCTTTCCCCATGATATTCATTAAAAAAAAAGTTCAGAATATCCAGGAAACTTTCAACTTTCTTCTTCTTCCTCTTCTTCTTCGTCTTCTTCTTCTTCTTCATCATATTTCTCCTCCTCCTCCTCGTCTTCAGCGTCTTTGTCCTTTGCGGGGGTCTTGGTCATCTTCCAGCTCAGCGTCCACTGGTGGGGGGGCATGGCGTCCTGCTCCTGCCGGACCCCCGTGCACCTCTGGCTGCGGTGCTCCATGGAGAAGCACAGCACCTCGTCCTCGTCCGGCCTCCTCCACCGACAAATCCTCCACGACTCCCTCCAGGCTCGCCCCCCCGCCGCCGCCTCCTCTTCCTCCTCCTCCTCCTCCTCCTCTTCCTCCGTCCGGTGGGCCACCGCCACGGCGCAGGACTGTTTCCAGCCGGAGAAGGAGGCATTGAGCTTGTGGAACTGCAAATGGAGGGGGGCGTCGGGTCTGCGTTTGGCTCCTCTCCGTGGTTTCTTCTTTTCGGCTTTAATGGCCTCTGTTTTTGCCGTCACTTCCTGTTCTTCTTCACCAGCCTCTTCCTCCTCTTCCTCCTCCTCCTCTGCTTCACTGACCGTGTCTTTGTCACCATTTTTGTCCGTTTCTTCCTTCTCGTCCTCATCATCCTCAGCTTCATCCTCCTCTTCTCCATTTTGGTCGTCATCCTCCTCTTCATGGTCTTCCTCATCCTCCATCTCTGCAAGTTTGTGGTCACCTTCCTCCCTTCTGTATTTGGAGGGAGCTTTGTTGTCTTCCTCCACATCCGCTTCATTATCCAGCATTTCTTCATCATCTTCCTTGTTCTTCTCGTTTTGATCTATTTCTTCTTCATCATCTTCTTCGTCCTTCTCATTTAGATCTATTTGTTCTTCATCTTCTTTCTGGTCCTTCTCATTTTGATCTGTTTCTTCATCTTCCTCCTCATTTGGATCTATTTCTTCATCATGTTCCTCGTCCTTCTCATTTTGATCTATTTCTTCATCATCCTTCTCATTTGTATCTATTTCTTCTTCATCATCTTCCTCATCCTTATCTGTTTCTTCATCATCTTCCTCATCCTTCTCATCTTGATCTAATTCTTCATCGTCTTCCTTCACATTTTTCTCTGAATCTTCCACATCATCATCATCTTCCTCCATTTTTGCAGGCTTGTCACCTTCCTCCATTTTGCCAGTATGAAGTTGATCACCTTCCACCTCATCATCATCATCATCATCATCATTATCAGCAGCTTCATCATTTTCATCTTCCTCATGGTCTTTCAATGTTTTGTTTTCTTCTTCAGCTTCATCGTCCTCATCTTCCTCAAGGTCATCTCTTTCCTTCTTCTCGTCTTTTTTGTTTTCATCCTTGTCCTGCATATTACTGTTCACCTCGTCATCTTCCTCCTCTTCCTCCTCCTCCTCGTCATCCTCATTTTCCTCCTGGTTTTCTTTAACTTCTCTCTCTTTCTGCCAGTTGTTATCTTCATCCTCTTCTTTTTTGTCAATTGTTTGTGTGTTTTCGTCCCCTTCCTCCTCTTCATCGTCCTCTTCTTCAGTATCTGTATTTATTTCCTGTTTTTCATCAACTGCTTCTCCTCCTTCTGCATCAAAGAATTCTTCCTCTTCATCATCTTCGTCATCATTGCTCTCAGGGTCTAACTCACTGTCCTGGTTTTTGCTCATGTCATCGTCTTTTGTTTTCTTCTGCACCGCCTTTTCGTTACCGTTGTTAGAATCGTCTTGTTCTTCCTCTTCCTCACCTTGTCCTTCCTCCTCCGACTCTTTTTCTCCTTCCTTATCTGAATTATCCGCACCATGAACCTCTTCATCCCTCTCTTCTTCCTCCCTCTCATTCTCTTCATCCTCCTCATCTAAATCTTCCTCCCTTTCTCCTTTTTCCTCCTCCTTTGCCACATTCTCTTCCTTGACATTTTTGCAACTTCTCTCCTTGTCAACATCATCCTCTTCTTCCTCCTCCTCCTCCTCCTCCTCCTCCTCCTCCTCCTCCTCTTCCTCCTCCTCATCGTCATCATTTTCCTGCTGCTTCTGCCATTGGTCAGTCCTGTGTGTTTGTTCCGCTTCTCCATCTTTTCCTTCTCCATCCAGTTCTTCTTCATCTCTTTCTTTATCGCTGTTTTTCTCTGATTTCTTCTCGTCATCATCATTATCCTCCTCTTCCTCCTCTTCTTCTTCCTCCTCCTCTTCCTCATCCTCCTTAGCTACATCACTGTCCTCATCTTTCATCTTGTCTTCTTTGATGTTTTTCTCCTCTTTTTCCTTTTCCGTTTCATCTTCTTCTTCACTGCTTTCCTCTTCCTCACTGTCTTTTACATCCTTGTCTTTCTCTTCCTCTTCTTCTTCCTCAATGCTCTTCTTCTCATTTGAATCATTAGTTTTGTTGTTCATACCATCTTCATCCTCTTCCTCTTCCTCATCTACTCCTTCATCCTCACTCTCATTTTCTTCATCATCCTCCTCGATCTGCTTGTCAACACCTCTCAATTTTTCTTCATCCTCTTCCTCCTTCTCTTGTTCCTCGTTCTCCTCACCTACACTGATAGTTTCCTCTTCTTCATCGTCTTCATTCTCTTCCTCCGCCTCCTCCTCCTCTTCGTCCTCTTCCTCTTCCATTCCTTCATCTTTCTCCTCATCCTCATCGCCCACTCCTTCATAATCGTCTTCATTCTGTGTTCCATCTATCATCTCTTCGGCATCCTCCTCCTCTTCCTCCTCCGAATCATCTTCATATGATTTTCCTAATGTTTTGGGAGTCTTCCAAGCCTCCAGCCACTCTGTGTGATCTATAACTTCCTCATCCAGCCCGGATGTGAGGATGTTGTTCATAGTTTCCCGTCTCTTGGTCAGCATGTTGCTGTGACGGTGATGGGAGTTTATGGAAGCCTGCTGCCACCTGGATTTACAGACAAAGCTTGGATTAGTTACAGTTATGAATATTAATCTTGTTTATCTTATTCAATCTTAAGCATTTTTAAGATATTCTTGATCTTTGAACCATAGCTCACAACCATTAAATGCATTGTATTTTAGGTTGTTTCAGTGATGGGTTATCAGTACAATAACAGGATCATTTGATGTTGTATTTTATCACTGGGTTGGCTTAAATGCAAGTCAAGATGTTTATCTCTCAAAAGCCTCCTTGTTTGGATAAAGAGACCTCTAGTCTGCAATCTGTAACAGGGAGTGAAACACAAACTGAAATATTGAGATAAAATTAACATAAAACACAGGTGGGTGACAGTGTGACTGGGTCTTGAGAGCACATTACATCTTCTGAGTTCCAACATGTCATAAAACCGCCAGATTAGATGTAGACCAATCAACCAAAAGATTATGATCTGATTTGAGCACATGATCATTATTATCTGTCCAAAGAATACCTGAAGGTGCCCAAAAGCTAAAGTGTCTTTAGCTAAAGATCGTTGTGGCCCAGTGGGTTGTGACGAGGGTCATGTTTGGGCCTTGCTTCCCAGATTATTATCGGGGGAGTTTAAAGGTCACCTCGGGCTCTACGTGTCTCAGTTCTGTCTCGGTGAAAACCTGCTTGTCAGGGAGGGGTGTTGCCTGAATCTGCAGCTATGGGAGGCGATTGGTCTACAGAAATGTTTGGTAGCTTTTAAGAGGTAGATTTTCCAGGCAGAACACTGGATTAGATTAACATAAGAATGCTCTTCACATTACATTACAGTGGTATTGGCTGGTGACTATGGCATGTTTTAGACAGAAACAGTTTGAGCAGACATTTAAAAAATGATGCAAGAAATCCGAATGGCCAACAAACTCAAAAAAACATAAATTGATTGAATGAATAGAATTTTAAGATTGGTCAGCAAATTGTTTTACCACACTTTTACATGACCTCTTCTTATTACACTCACACACACACACACATGGTATAAAAACAAAAGTGGCATATTGACACTGTTCAACAATTAGCTAAAAGCGGCAATTCATATTTGTACATGTTGAGTCATAATTTGTATTCTTGACGTTCTTTCTTTTCTGACTCCACTTGTACAATCTATTTCTCTTCCTTGGCAATTAACCCTTCCTAATCCCAATCCCCACAGAAATATTACAAAATGGAATGCTGCTATAAAAGCAGATAACTACTCAAGCATCCATTCTTACCAGCAAACACAAACACACACACACACACACACACACAAACACACACACACAAACACACTCACACGCACACACACACACACACACACACACACACAGCTTTAAGCTTCTGTATAAGTCTACTCATGGTCTTGACTTTTATGTGATATTATACCTGGTAAAATTTCTACTTTAGTATGAATGTAAAAACTGATAAAACGAATACTGTATTGTTCAAGTGTAAATTTACTAACATAATCCATTGTCACTCATTTAGTTAAAAGCACCTTTCTTGTTTGGCATAAAGCATGGATTAGCATTTGAACTCGCCTGATTTGTTGGCTGTATCCCCAGCAGGAGCTCCAGCTTCGTTGGCGCTCCTCGTATTCTTCAGGAGGAGCAGCAGAAAGGAGCCAGGACCTGCTCCATCCCGGCACGAACACATCATCCATCACCATGGTGACTTCAGTGCTGAAGCTGGAAGTTTGCGTCTCATCGTCTTCATCGCCTTCATCGTCTTCAACGTCTTCATCGTCTTCATCGTCTTCATCGTCTTCAACGTCTTCATCGTATTCATCGTATTCAACGTCTTCAACGTCTTCTGTTTCAGTTCCTACTCCAGACAGTTTCCATGAGTCCTCCCAGTCCGAAAGTTCGTCCTGGTCGATAACCATAAAATGTTATTGTTTCTCAGTCACAGTGCAGAGCAGAGTAAAACAAAACATGGATGAGAGAAAAAGATCCCACCTGGTCCTCCAGCGGTAGAAGTAAGTCTAGCTTGTCTGAATCGCTCCGGTTTTGCTCATAAACGGGCCAGACACAATCCCAGTTTTTCTTCTGTTGTCTGTAGGGGAAGTTCATGAACTTCCACGTGCCAGCCCAGACGGGAAGAGAATATTCCCCCAACTTCACCTTGGCGTACAGATCTTTTACAAACAGAGTCTCCCATTGGAAGTGTTTCTGCTCACAGAGTTCGAGCTGGGCAGGACTCTTCATCTGGAAACAAGAACAAAGAAGAAAAACATGGTTTCTATCTTAGATTTATTTTGTTTCTTGTTTATTTCGAGCTTGATTTTTATTTTATTTTTTTATCCATCCATCCATCCATCCATTATCCTCCGCTTATCCGGGGTCGGGTCGCGGGGGCAGAAGCCGAAGCAGGGAGACCCAGGCTTCCCTCTCCCCGGCCACTTCCGCAAGCTCCTCCGGGGGGATCCTGAGGTGTTTCCAGGCCAGCCGGGACACATAGTCCCTCCAGCGGGTCCTGGGTCTTCCTCTGGGCCTCCTCCCGGTGGGACGAGCCCGGAACCTCCCCAGGGAGGCGACCAGGAGGCATCCTGATCAGATGCCCGAGCCACTTCAACTGGCTCCTCTCCACGTGGAGGAGCAGCGGCTCTACTCTGAGCCCCTCCCGGATGGCCGAGCTTCTCACCCTATCTCTAAGGGAGAGCCCAGCCACCCTGCGGAGGAAACTCATTTCGGCCGCTTGTATCTGCGATCTCGTTCTTTCGGTCACTACCCAAAGCTTGTGACCATAGACGAGGGTGGGAACGTAGATCGACCGATAAATCTAAAGCTTCGCATTTAAGCTCAGCTCCCTCTTCATCACGACAGACCGGTACAGTGCCCGCATTACTGCAGACGCCGCACCGATCCGCCTATCGATCTCACGCTCCCTACCCCCATGCGCGAACAATACCCCGAGATACTTGAACTCCTCCACTTGGGGAAGGACGTCCACTCCGACCCGGAGAAGGCACTCTACCCTTTTCCGGTGAGAGACCATGGTCTCGGACTTGGAGGCACTGATCCTCATCCCAGCCGCTTCGTACTTGGCTGCGAACCGCTCCTTTGAGAGCTGTAGGTCCCGACTTGATGAAGCCAACAGGACCACATCATCTGCAAAAAGCAGAGATGCGATCCTAAGGCCACCAAGACTGACACCCTCAACATCTCGGCTGCGCCTAGAAATCCTGTCCATAAAAGTTATGAACAGAATCGGAGACATAGGGCAACCTTGGCGGAGTCCAACTCCCACCGGAAACGAGTCCGTCTTACTAACGGCAATGCGAACCAGACTCTGACTCCGGTCGTACAGGGACCGAACAGCCCGTAACAAAGGGCCAGGTACCCCATTCTCCCGGAGCACCCCCCACAGGATACCCCGTGGGACACGGTCGAACGCCTTCTCCAAGTCCACAAAACACATGTGGACTGGTTGAGCAAACTCCCATGCACCCTCTAGGACCCCGCTGAGGGTATAGAGCTGGTCCAGCGTTCCACGGCCAGGACGAAAACCACCCTGTTCCTCCTCGATCCGAGACTCGACTATCCGACGGACTCTCCTCTCTTTTTTTTATTTAATAATCATATTTCCTAATTAAATTAAAGTAATCAAAATCAATTCAAAATAGATTAGTTAATCTATTTTCTATTTAGTTGTATATGATTTATGTATTTCTTTTACATGTAGTGGTAGTATAGTATAGTATAATCATTGCCACTATTAATAATACCAATCTAAGTGTTCATTGTGTATTCTTATAAACCTATTTCATATCAACTAGAAGGTTGAATGGAGAAAATAATATTATTATCATTGATAATATCATTAATACAATAGTTATCAGTGTTGTTTTTGTTATTGTTGCTGTAATACAAAAGGAACACAAGATGGAGCAGAAGACAAGCGCACAAATGAGATGCAGTTATGACTGTAACATACATCTATCTATGTCACTCTATCTATGTTGTATCAAGGCCACATTTCACATCTCTGGAATCATTGTGGTGACAAATTACCTTTCTATGAAAACTGACACATCTCCAGTCTCACCTGTTTCCAGGATTGACTCCATTTATAGATAAGACCCATCCACTCAGCTTCTGATCCGCACTGCTGGGCTTTGTACTTCCTGCTGTTGGTCAGCTCTATGGTCGTAAAGCCTGGAAGTCTTGCTTTGGCCTCTTTGGCCTTAAGGTAAAGATACTTTGGGGGTTTCAGGCTTTTCCAGGACTCCCTCCAGCATAGCCGGAACACATCCACCTCTACTTTCCGCTTTTGCCTGTGAAGTTTGGGTGAAGTTGACCTCTTGGGAGGAGGAGGAGTGGGAGGTGGAGGTTGAAATTTGGGTTTCGGAGGGGGAGGAACAATTTTAAATTTGATTTTGGGCTTCTGTTCCGCCTCATTTGTGCTGCTTGTGGCCTTCCTGAAGTCGGACATGTCCCCTTTTCTGTTTTCTCCATTGGAACCAAGTGACCAGTGATAGTTCCACTTTGAGAAAAGACTGTAGGGTGAAATACAAAGAAATGGTAAAATTATGTATTTTGAGGATTAACACAGATGTTTTCTTTGAATCACTTGAACTGTGGTTTTCTCAGATGATATATATATATATATATAAAACCACAAGTTGATTATTTCTAAAAATGTTAAAGAAAGAAAGAAACGCATGTCCTCTAGTTTTCATTTCAAAATATGGTATGTAAAAGTAGATGGCAAATAAATTAAAATAACACTCTTTATATGTTATTGTATCATAAAATATCCAAGTTCCAAATTGACCTTATATACTACTCCCTTTGCTAAAGCGCATAGAGTGATGCATCTTTTAACAACAGATTTTTTCAAAAAATCCAAACTATTATCGCTTTAATTTGGTTTTATATGACCTGGGATGCTACCTGCTGTCAAAAGCTGTCAAATAGGCTTGGAAAAAACAGTGGCAGTATTATTCTATTGTCACTTTCAGTAATATAGTAGTGCAGCATGTTTTGTACTAAGAGAGAGATAAAGGCTTTAATTCTCACACTTTAAGGGAGCTTTTTTCTTTAAATTCAGCCTCCTGTTTGCACTCATCCGCCATGTTCTGGGCTCGCTTTTCCCACTGGTCTCTGAGATTCCCATTGCCGAATGAGCGCTTCTCTTCCTTTCTGGACATCATCCTGTTACCTCTGAAATGGACACAACAGAAGAAATCAGGTAAATTATTACACTCTCTTCATCTAAGTATATCCTCATTGTATAATGGATGACATCTCAAAGTAATTTTCTACTCCAAATAAAACTTGAGGTGACTCTTTAATTACAGATAACCATTTCCAATTCTGCCTCACCAGAACTATCTAACGAGGTATTTTTTTCCAATTCAGTCCAATTAAAAAAAACATTAGTCCTCAATTGGGCAATTACAAGCTCACAAAAGGCTCAAAGGGCAATTGCACACAAGTAAAACAGATAAGTTAAACATAAAACGTTAAAATGGAAAGGCAAATAAATGAAAAGTTAATTAAGGGGATCCATGTTGAGTAACACAGCAACAGGGTTCCCGGGTTCAGTGCAGGGGTGATGATTAACTAAACACCTAAACACTCTAAATTGCTCGTGGAAGGGAGTGTGTTTGTCTCTGTGTGGGTGTGTGATGGACCGGGAGTCGTCCACCACACACACTGTGACAGGCAAGGTGGGTGGACCTCCATTCGTATATTTACAGGACGAACAGTAGAAAAGAGAGGATGCAGCCTTAAGAGGAAACAGTGCAGGTGCTGTTGGTGTGCCACTGTTAGTTATACATAAAGGTTATTTCATAAAATTAGAGAAGCTGGAACACAGCTTAATGTATTGTCATTTAATGGATAAACATAACAATTTAAATTAGCATTTGTATGTGTTTACCGTCAGGTTTGAATCACATAAAAGAGCTCGAATTAAGTTAGCTTTTTCATTTAATTCAGTAAAGTACTGTGTTTAAAAAATATTTTAAACCTTTCATGACAATCCAATCACAGCCTTCCCTTCAGATGCTGTATTTGAGTCATCGGTGGTCTCAGAGCTAAAAGTTACCCACAAAGACAAGGCGCTGAAAGTAAGTGAGTCTATTTCCTGATAATGTGAGCTGTGCCCATTTTATAGGTTCCCCAATCATAGAATTCTGAGTAAAAAATAGCATTACACCTGGGTATTTCACTCTCTTTTATACCTATCTTAACTGGAGGAGATTAAATTCTGCCACGACTGTCATTGTTTGGGACTGAATGTCTTGGAACATTTTACTGACAGATGTCCTCCATCTACTGGAATCTTCAGTTGATATTTTGTGTAAAGGACCTTTGTGAACTTTGAATACATTGCTTCCATCTTTGTTGGTGCTCTGAACCTTTGTGAGCTCCCACTTAGCCTCCACTCTGTAAACACACGTTAGTGTGTGCACTGCCCGTGTACCCAGCTTCTGAATATAACTTTGTCGGAGAAAAATGTGTCAGAACTGATTCTTCCCTCTCTTGTTGACACAGAGGCGATGGAAAACCAGAGTCAAACTCACTCCCAAAGGCTATTTAGATTCACCGACTGCCCTAACAACTTACAGTGTCACAGGACTGTGATTAGAAGCCGGAGTACCTGTATATAATATCTAATAGGCCAACGACCCCCTGGGGATTCAAACCAGCAGCCCTCTTGCTGTTAGGCGACAGTGGTTACCATGACACCACCAGGCAATAAATCTTAATCAGTGGTTTGGAATGGTCTAATCTGTTAGCTTTCCCAGGGGAGTGTCTTGTTAGACATGTGTTCATTTCATCGTGACTCATGACCAACGTCACTGTAAAACTAACAACTCATTAAGATATTTACAAAGTTTTTCTCTCTTTATTCTAATGTTAAAAGATCCTATTGCATCCTATATTTCTGTTGACACATTCTCTTTTACAAGTGGTATTTTTTCTGTTTCAGTCGATTGATGATAAAATGTATGATCAGATTGATATCAAAGAAACGGAAACAGAAAATGTAGTTTTAGTGGACTGAAATATACAGATTGCAACTAGTCTTTGAAAGTGTCTGTGGATGAGCAGAGGAGTCAGAGTTCGTAAAGAGGCTCTGAGCTAACCGGTCACTGGCCGTAATGCCCGAGTGTCTGGAGGATTGACTCTGGAATTTGTCACCGTCTGTGTTAATAAATGAGGCTCACTTAACCAACCAGGGAAGACTTAAAATTAGGAAATGACTGCATGTGTCCACAGCCGCTTCCACAAAAGAAATAATTATCTCAACATGTAATGGGCTTTATTGTTTTGGAGCATGTTGAAGGTTTATTCTTCCCTTTTTAACGAGGTGGTTTCTTTGGGTTAACGGTGAAGCATTTGTTGATATATCTGTCCTGTCCTCTGACCTCCTAACTGTCCATCTTCTCCACTGTCATTCCGTTCCATGTGCCTGCTCAGGACGGGGGGATGACTCAAACGATCCAATACACTGTTGCTCTTAGTTAAGCAGCTTGTGTTAAACTCTCCATTTTATAAATGCAGCAGAAAGGATTTCGACAAACTGTTGTCACTATTAACCAGGTTGAAAAATATAAAAACGTTCACTCTGGAGGTTAAACCTGAACTAATCAGACCATGTGACTTTTTTTTTTTATCCTTGCTCTATATTCTAGTCTTAATGCTCCCATCTCTAATGAATCCTTCCTCTTTTTTATTAGCCTCCCTGAGGAAATTTCAAACACTGTTTTAATTTCACTTTGCTAATTTTGTTACTCGTGTCCAATCATGATCATTTAGGATTTTGCTCCTACACAAAAGAGGAAGCCCTTTTTTATTTCAATTTTTTTCCCATATCTGATACCTATTTCATGTAATATCCATACGTACAGTGACCACCAGCATTTCAGTTTGACACTAAAAATCAGTTTTGATGGCAGTGACATGCAACTCACACACGCTATAGCCCAAGGACGCTGAGACCTTATCCACAGCAGGCATTTTCACATGTCACTCCATGAACCATTTATTTGCTCTAGAACGGTTTACCGTGACCATGAACCAGCATTCAAAACAACACAACCATCCTTCAACACAATATATCTGGATTTAGTGCTGTTGTTTTTCAAAAGGACTGCTGTAAAAAGCTCATTTAGAGGGTTCATTTTTATACCACCGCTCACCTCTCTTACCAGTTTTCTCTGTAAATGGAAATGGAAATAGCACAGCTAATGCCCATGTGAATGGGGCTTGACAACACTGATGGGAAATTGAGGATCAAAATAAAGCATTTAGGTTCTGAACATGGGCGTTTTTCTAAAAAAACAGAAAAAAGATCAGGGCAAAGTACTCGTGTCCATGTCCACTTCAACTGGATGGCTTCAGATGACCCTCAACTTCAGCCAATAGACTTGCTTGCTTTCTCTAAATTAGCGTGATTACCAGCTATTTTTTCTCACTTCTTTATGACCCTGTTCTTAGATATTAGGAGTAAACTCATTTTGATTTAAATAATTAGATATGAAAGTGAAAATACACAGTGTAATTGTACAAGATAAAATAAAATAGTCAACCTGACTTACCTGACGTCTGTCTGGTCTCTCAGTATGTCTTTTTCTTTACATTCCTTTTTGTTATCGACCGCATGTGTTAAAACGAACAAGAGGTAACTCTTTTTCTGCTCTCTCTGTCTGTCTGTCTTTCTCTAATCTCAACACTAGCTTAACAGGAGCACCTCAGTCTGTCTGACTGCTTAAACTCAGAACTCTAAATGTTTGAATTCTGCCTGTTTCTTCAGGTAACTTTTACCCACTCGCACTCGGTCTGTGCCGTATATCTGTTCTAAGTGAGCCGGCTTCCCTCCTTAGCTATTTTTACATCATAACACATTCAGAGCAGTTGCTCTAAATTTAGTGCCGGGGTGAGGCAAAAGCATCCATGAGGAGAGCAGAGGAGACACGTGGAACATATTGAAACACTTAAGTGAAATGAATCGTAATTGAACAGGTGCAGAGGCATAAACAAAGCAGACAGCTAAATGCACATGGGCCAGGGGGTCAGGAAGCAGGTGACATTGTTCACGCTGACAAAAAAATCACCTTGACAATGAACCAAATTGTGGCTCCGCCTCCAGACTCGTGTCACATCCGGGCAAACAGCCAATCATCACAATGACTGTGAACAGTGTACGTGAATAACAGGAGTTCTGGGGGGAGATAATAGCTTTATGCTGTCAGGGGTAGATGGAAGGAACTCTCCCAGGTCAAAGTATGGTTATAGTGAGTATGGTTATGGTATGGAGCCCAACACTGGTTGGAGCTGATCGTAAAATGTTCAAATCAGTATTCGTAACTGTTCTAAACTTAGTGATTTGCTTAAATTCATAGGTTGACAGAACAGTCATATTCAAGAGATTACCATAACATTTAATTTCTGCATAATTTTAGTCTTTAACAAACATCTCTCTTATCTAGAACTGCAGATTAGCACATGTTAAATATATGTTTTGTTTTCTCAATTAAATTCATAAGATAAACTGACATAAATAGTACTATTTTATTATTGTCATGAATTCCTTTGGCTTCATATCTGACATTATGACAGGTTTGGTTGAAAACCTTTCCCAGCTGCCTTCTTGAACCACCCAAATGCCTCCTGTTTGTCCAGTAACTACATCTGATTTCTTTTTTTCGGTCATACCTCCTTGTTTTCTCTTTTTGCCATGGTGAATGTGTCGTATCATGTTTCTCCACTTACAACACGTCCCTTTTCTGCTTTGCCTTATCATTTGATATGAGAAAAGAAGTTTGTTGTTTGGGAAAATAGCACTTCACAATGTATTTTTAGAGATCCTTAAATATGATGAGACCACAAGATTGTGCGTGTGAAGCTGAACAGTCATTCTTTAAACTGCCCTGTTTCTGAGCACACAGGCTAAAGCAGCAGGGGGGGTCGCGGCTGTTTTTCTCCGGTCATCTTTCTGTGAGGTCACACAGTCGCCTGTAACTGGATCCTCGGATCATTTTGCTGCTGACGACAGAAAACAGCAGCGGGTCAGCTGGAGCTGCAGACCGGCCGGGCCTCGTCCAGGCCTCACGGCTATTTTTACAACCACTCCGATTCAACCTGCTGGAACCTAGTCCGGTCAGTTTTTCTGTTTTTTGCGCGTCTATTCAAATGGTTCGCAACACTGTAAAAACCTTCTCCTTTTCACATTTCTTTGGGTGAATCCCGCCTGTATTCATGGTTATATCCCAAACCTCCAGACTCACTTTTGATAGTTTTTGTATTTAACTCCATTTTATGGCAGCTGGACTCAGACACAGGGCTTGGCTGTTGCTATGGAAAAGACCCAGAACCGGTGTAATCTTAACCAGGGAGCTGGCTGACACTTTGCAATAGGGATGGGACGGTTTCTGAAAACCGTCCGAACCGTTCGGTTCGACTGTCTCGGTTCGGTTCGCGTGTGTACCGCACGGTTCATGCACTGCTCCTTTTTCTCAGAGGGAAGCGTGTTCACTCCAGAGCAGAAGGTGGCGCTACTGCGCCCAAAGCCAACCACCAGTAGGAAACAAGAAGAAGAAGCGAAGCAGCGTAGCCGATAAAAATCAGACGCGCCAACAGCAGTTTATAGGTCTGCTGTATGGACCACTTTGCATTTAGAGTCAAGCACATGTTGGAATTAGCACTGTTTCCTCGCTTGCAATGCCAGAATCTCACCTATTTTTAACCTAAGACTGTCACAATAATGTATCAAATGTCAGACTGCTTTTTTCTTTCAGTTTTAACTAGGGATGGGGATCGAAACCCGGTTCTATCAAGGACCCGGTTCCACTTTTTTCAAAACCCGAAAATCAATAACGTTTGGGCTTATCGATACCACTATCGAGTCTGGTCGTTTTTTTATTATTACAATAGTAATTGTGAAATCTGTGTTGTAATCGGCAGCATACAAGCTAGTTAGCTTGAAAAGTAAATAAAGTTTCAGACGTGCTGCGTGATGATGTGTTCAGATTGGCTCAGTAAAACGACAATTAGGTTATCATGATGCGTTCAAGTGTAACGTAAAGAAAAGGGAAATTGAGTTTTTGGCGAGAAACATGAGTAATACAGTTGTATAATGCTCTAATTATTTTAGAATATATAATTAAACTACTGATGCCAACATTTATTAAAAATTACATTTAATTTAAAATACAATTATTTATTTGTTAAATATTGTCGCATCGTCTTTCCACCAAATAACAGAAAATTATCGATAGTGGTATCGATAAAGACTCGGATCGATAAGGAGTATCGATAAAAGTATCGATATCAATAAATATTAACGATCCCCATCCCTAGTTTTAACCTGACTATACAAGACATAATAGATTTTCCTAACAATCACCATGTACCGAACCGAACCGAAAACCGTGACCACAAAACCGTGAAACGAACCGAACCGTGGATTTTGTGAACCGTCCCACCCCTACTTTGCAAGAGCAAAGGTACACCCCAGACAAGCTGCAGTTCCCATTAGGACTAACACAGATACCCACACTTGTAAGTACCTCTGATTCTTGAACGGAACCAGTGTAATCAGGGACAGGCCATCACCAGCAGGCTTTTCTGCCTAACACACTCCCACCGATAGAATCACAGCTCGAGTACGTTTTTTTTTTTACCTGCCTTATCTAAATTGACTAAAACGAGAACAGGAACAGAATATATTCCTTGTCAATACTTATTTAGTTCTAATTGCCTTTGTAATTCGCTTGTCTTGCTCTTTTTTGGTGTTTGCCTCTTGTTTTTTTTTTTACTCCCAGTTATTTTCTCCTCCTTGAATCTCCTGCCATTGCTCCCCTTCAGCTTTTGGTTTTTACCTTACTGTCTTCCTCCCCTCTATGTGTTTCATTCTCATTACAACCATTGATTTTCACCAACACGTTTCAGGGTTCCAGTGCAGATTTCGTTGTAATGAGAAGGCACACGGCGCCTAACGGAGTGAGTCACTGACACATTCTGAACGCACCCAGAAGTCCACTCGTCTGTCAGCGCAGACACAGCTGAGTAAAGACGCTGAAGGAAAATGAATCCCTCTGAATATTTCACTATGTAAAGCGGCTTCCTCCACGTTATATATATATATATAGCTGGTTATTTTTTATGGGCTGCAGCCAGCGTTGTGCAGCCAAACGAAATGTATTTATGATTTGTTTTGTTCTTACTGAAGCATGCGTCCAATCAGAATTAGGGGAGAAGAGAGAGTAAATAACTTCTTGAAGACATGAGTCATACCTCTTAATAACATCAACCTCATCATGACGGTGACAGATGACAGAAAAGCTGGATGGATTTGAACTGTTACAAGAGAGCTGTAAACATGGTTACATCATCTAGGCTTTAGACCTTTACTTTCATATTTTACAGGACAATTCATAATTTTGGATCCAGAAAATATTCAGTTTGAAACCACTAAATGAAGGGTTACTTTCTGGAATGTGGTGAAACCACCATGCGTACTTCACTATAGTAATTACTTAGTAATGACTTAATAATTACTTCAGAACATCTATTAAACCACCTGTTAGAAAAATGTCAAATCCTAAACTGAATCCTAAACTGACTATTGAGATGCGGCTGAGATTTGGATTTACATCTTTGGTAAATGATCGGAATCCTTTCCGATGTGGGATATTGGGAAAAAAAGACGGAATAACTTGCATCGTGTTAAATCCCAGCCACAGAAATTATGTTGCTGCATCACATATCTTTATAGGTCGACAGAAGATTATCACAAGGCCATATTTTCATTTAAGTATAAAGTCTGTGAATGTCTGTTGACACAGGTTTCAGAGAAATTATGAGAAAAGTAGTTGCTTTATCAAGAGTTAAATTGTTTAAAAGATTACCCTTACCAAATTATTTCTATTTCTAATAACAGAGTCATTTATAACTTGAGAAACGGCAACAATGCAGTGAGTGATATCATATAAAAAATTGCCTTTCAATAAAAGGTTATTGTGGTTGAGACAGGAACATTTGGGTGAGCACTTTTTTTTCCCACGACCTCATTCAAACTCTAAATGTAGGAATCAGAATCAGAATCAGAAATACCTTAATAATGCCAGAGGGAAATTATTTTTATTTTATTATTTTATACTTTCTTAATTGTTGTGATAATAATCTGATTGTTCACCTGTTTCCCAAACTGGTGACTGTCAATCCATCAAGAGACTTCCACATGCTTTCTAATGATTTAACAGCAGAAATGTCTGTGGACACAAATCAAGTGATGGAATTGATATTATTTAAAATTTTGCTGGGACACCGGTTGGATCAAAATTAGCTTTTGGTACTTTGCCTGATGTGTTATCTTTTTGAATTTTTATTAGTGTAGCAAGTAACCATAAAGGTGGAAAAAAAATTTAAATCTCCCAACTTAGACACATCCAAACAGGAATGATTATTGAATGGATATACATCACTTAAAGTGAAAAAAACACAAATAGAGAGGAGGATTTATCTTTAGGCAGAGCTAGGTGTAGTTGGTGGTGTTGTATTAGAGTACTGTGTTACACTGTACCATGTTTCCAACAGTCAGCTTTCACAAATGGGTGATCAAAATCACAGAAAAAAATATATGTTCAGTCAGTTTTATTACTTCTTGCCTTCATTTTTCACTCTTTCTTCTACATACCTTTTGCTGAGTAAACTTTTTCTTCTTTGACAAGGCTGGTCTTATAATACAACATCAGTCACATCTTAATCTAAATCCTTCCTCTTGTTAGTTTGTCAAAGCAAATCTCTTAATCCTTTCATCTAGTAATAAAAAACTGTCAATCCCCTACTCAAAGCTTCCTTTATCCCCACGGCAACGTGAGTAGCTTTACTATTATTCCTTATTTCACCAGTTCTGCTTGGCATCTTGTGTATGAATATAAATATCAGCCATTCACTGTAAATGTACACTGTAGGGTTTGGTTGACTTTAAATGCACAAAAGATCAAGAACATTTTATTTATTTTAGCTCTGTCCCAACTCCTTGTGGAAAAACATTCTGTGGGATTTAGGGACATCTAGTGGTGCAAATATATACTTCTTATATCATATCTCCCATCATTTTCATAGTGGGAAACAGTATTGTAGGTTAAGAAATGTGAAAGCAAGCACTAATGCCCAACTTTGTCCAGAACTGGGATATCAGCATGTACGTTTAAATGGTTTGTTCTGAGAAAAGCAAAACACACCGATCAATGTTTTCTGGGCTGAAAGAACATTCCGTCTCGAGAATATTTCCCAAAGATTTTAACACTTGGACTCTTCTTCTCGCTTTGGTTCCATCTATTTTACCACTGGACCACTGAGTTGCTGAGTGTGTTTTTACTTTTTGGGGGGGGACCCCCCAAAAAAACCTTGAAATAACAAAACCAAGAAACTGACCTCATTCATAAAGTCACTGGAGGAGAGAGGGGGAAACAGAACCAGAGGCAGTGACATATGGTATTTTTATGGAGTGTGGTTATTCAGCAAAGAGGATGTGACTCAGGGAACACATCTGAACAGAGCTGAGATTATGACCCAGAATAACAGGAAGTAACTGAAGGAGGGGGGGTTGGAGATGCAGGAGAAGAACCAGGAGAAGACCACAGGAAGATCAGACAGAAACCAGAATAAAACACAGACAAACTAAAGCACAGGAAAACAGAACTAAACTACAACCAAAAACAAAGTCCAAAAACACCAATGGAAGCATCCACCCATAAAAAATACAAGGATGTCATCTTAAGGAGTGATCTTATGGAATTTGGATGCCCTTCCTTTCCACTAAACTGAACCATCTTGCTAGTTTGTGAACCAGGAACAGTAAAGTCTCCTCTGAAAGATGTGAATGAAAAAACGAGAATAGTTTTGAAGAGTGTCCAAACGGAAAGGTCAGATCTCAATGCAGAGAAAACTAAACTTATCGAAGAAACCCGTTAGCATGTTATCCAGCTGGAGCTGCTCTTAACATTAACTCACTGCCCACTTATAAGCACTTGATCTTCCTGATTGAGTTGATGGAGGAACGGGGTCTGGAGAAAGTCTGCATACTGGAGGAGATCACAAGCCAAGCCCAGCCAAGTGAGGGTTTTGCTTGTGATGCTAAATTAGAAATACCCTTACAAAGCCATACTGACAGAGACACTAATCAATTTCTGACAGATCGATTACTGAATGAGGATTGATTTTCTGTTCTACGAAAACCTCCTCTGCCTGTTTAAAAGATCCATCCCCAGTCAGTCAGGACCACGCTGAGGTCAGCACTTATGGGGGAATATTCCGTTTGCAATGCCCAGATATTTGAACTATAGTAATTACTTCAAGCTTTTAGTTTTTTGGCCATGGTTACTGATTACATACGGATAGGTTTAAGTATCAGGGGCTGAACTGGTACTTTTATGTGTTGATTTACAGTTTAGCCCCAGAGATTTGTCAGTTCCACTTTTGTGTCATGTGTATCGCTGTGGCTAAAGTAAGTTCTGTTGTCTTACATTGTATTTTCTGCTATGCTAAATCTGCAGTACTAAAGAGTCATAATATAAGCATTCCTTTAAAGTTGACAATATTTTAGACCATCACATGAATTGCTGTTTTCCAAAAAGCTGTGAAAGTGTTTTAACTTCAAAACTGATTCTGATTCAAATTAAAGCTCTCTTTAAAATCTGATTAAGATCTCATATCGGCTTCTATTTAGCTTGTGGTTTCTATCTGCCCCGGCAGGATGTAGGATCTATAGCTTTTTATCAGATATTGTCTTTAAATGTGTCTATCTGAAGTCGAGTGGTGTTACCAACCGTAGAATAATGTCAGATGGAACAGGCTCCAGCCCCCCAGTCTCTCCGTTGGGAATAAGTAATATAGAAAATGGATGGATAACCTCTTTATGTGGTATCCTGGGGTGCTGTTGCATGTGAAGCTCAGGTGTGAACATTATTCTAATAGTAAAGAAACGGTTCAGCTCCCTCTTGAGCCGAAACTGAGATTATCTTCTTATGTCACTAATGTTCTAGTCCAGTCTGCTTTGTAGTTGGTTGGGTTTAACTTTCAAAGATGATCTAACCATAAGTAAATACAAAGACATAAGGAATTAATGGATAAAATTGAGGATTTGCTAATATTTAAGTGCCTTATTGACGGGAACTCTCAGTAGCTTTCAATCAATTAGCAGCATTGTTGAACAAACCATTGAAACCTTTACTCTCCTTTAATGTTTCTCCTTTAATCTGCTTTTAATGCCAAATACAATGCGCTCTCATACAATTTTCATCCATCTTTAAACATTACTATGCTTCCATCGTTACTCTTTCAAACTGGATTAACAGTCACAGTCTTCCAGAACTATTTCACCTTCCTTTCTTCGTTCATCATAAGGAATGGATCCTTCAGTAGTCTTTCTGTGTTCAGTTTTCTTCTTCTCCACATTCATATATGGATTCTCTCCAGGTACTTTGGCTTTCTTCCGTCATCCAAATACTTGTATGTTAGGCTTATTGGTAATTGGTGAATTTTCCATAGCAGTGAGTGTGAGCGTGGATCTTTTTTGTTTCTAAGTGGCCCTGAGATGGACTGGCTGTCCAGGATATACCTCTCTCATTTTTTACTCCTCTATTAAGCGATAATATAAAACAGAATCCAAAAAAAGAATGAGTGGAATGCTGTTCAAATCTTTGTGGCAAATCTAATAGGTAGCCATTCGTTAGCTTGTAATATAGTTTGAAAATGGCTTTCCATAGAAGATGTAACTTAGTATTTATGTGTCACTTCTGACTATCAACGATACTTCACGCCTAGAAATTGAAGAAACATTGCAAATAATAAATCTTTCAGGTATTTGTTTATTGCTACAGTAAGCATTTTCAAGATTTGTATATTTCTGGCTAAATACCATGTTTTCTTTTATCTTAAACAAAATGTTTTAGTGAGTTAAAAGTTGCTAGATCTATGCTTTTGATTTACCTTTAACATCTAACACGGGCGCATATGGTGGAAAGAGAAACTTCCATGACTCCCCCCATCCTAAGAGTGCCTTAAAGGCCATTTGCTTTCTCAGATTTTGAGGCCGGACCAGGAACTTCCAAGATACGACCCATTCGTCATACAACTTGTCGTTGCCGTTGTCCTCAGGTGTGGGCTGCTTACCGCGGCCTTTCTTGGGGCGAGGTTGAGTCTTCCCTAATAGGTGGCATCCCGCCCACTTCTTGTCAACTTGCTTCTCCTTCTCCATGTCGGAGTACAAATGCTTCCTTGTTTGGATCTTTTTCACCGAAATCACTCTTGGGTCACTGGGCCCCATAGACTTAGCTTTGTTTCCACTGCGTGAACCGCTGCCCTGCAGGAAGCAATAGGAGTTGGCCCATAGTTTGGTTGAGAGAGTGGTGTCGCTGAAATTGAATTGGATGTTTCTTTGTCTCATTCCTCTTGACCACACTGCATAGGAAACAGGATTGGGACCGGACTCCACCCAAGGCTGATCCAGGCTGGGCATGGGATTTGCAAGCCTAAATGACCTTCCCCACTTTGATTTATACTCACTTGCAAAGGGATTAGTCTGCTTGGCGCTGCCGCCTTTAGTTTGCCCAGTTGTGCCTACAGATCCATAAAAACTTGGTTGGTGCTCTAGAAGTGACTCAGCGCTCCATGAAGACCTCCACTCTTTCTCAGGGTATCTTTGCCTGAACACCTCATTGTCGAAAGAGGTGCTCATTTTAGCTTTTCGCCTATAAATCCACTTTGTTGGATGTTGGATCTCTGCTGATTGATTCACCCACTTGTTTCTTGGAACGTGATCGGTCCAGTGCAAAGTGTGGTAGATGCAACACCTCCAGGCTTCCCTCCATTGAAGTAAAGAAGGTCTATCATGACGGAACTGGGTTTCAGACACCATCCAGGCTTCATGCCAGTCAGATATAGATCTAGTATACTGTTCTCGTTCCTTTGAGTAATGATGATGATGGGAAGGCTCACCGGATTTTCCTTGGCTGAATTGTTCTCTCTCTTGTCCAGGCTCTGACCGATGCTGGCGTCTTGAGAACCTCCAGGACTCTGCCCAAATTTGTCTACTAGTTGGTCCATTCTTGGGAAATTGCTCTGGCTCAAATTCATTCTGGTTCCGCTCCCAGTTCACACGAATTTGTGGTGTTGTTGACCAACCCTGTTGCCACAAGTCAGGCTCCTGATTTAAAGGCTTACAGCTGTGTTTCCATGAGTCCTTCCACTCTGAAGAATTGAATTTTGTGTCCTTATTTTCGGACTCTCTAAATGACTCCAAAGGATTTACCCTATATCTTCTCCTCTCCATTCTCATTCTATGCTTTAATATCTTCCAAGAGTCCTTCCATTCAGACAAAGGCAACATTTTTTGCATTTGCTTGAAAAGAAGCATCTTTGACTCTGGGAATTCTCTCTTTGTCTGATAAATAACATCATGTTTGAGTTGTTCATAACGCGGATCTGGTTTCTCTGTTGCGGAATGCTCTTTTTGCCCCTCTTTAGCAGAGTCCATCTTTGGTGGTGGGGCCTTCAGGACTTTATTGATCTCCTCACATGGCTTTGAGTTATTTTTTGTAAGCTGCCATGAGTGGTTCCACTCAGTGGGGGTTTCGAATCCTTGGCAGAGCTGCATGTGCATATCTCTGTGGTGACGCATGAGAGACACACCGATGAGTGTGTGCTGGGACTCTTTCTGCTGGCCATGATCATCGTGGCCAGAGCCGTGGTTGGATGTATTTTGATGGTTGAGGTTCGCTGTAGCTGCTCTCCATGAACTGGCCCACTCAAGAGTCTGAGCTTTCTGAAACTGCTGCTTGAAATTATTACCACCATGATGGTTCACAAGCTTCCAACATTCTTCCCATTCGGGATTCATCTCTCTATCCTTATCCTGCATCTTATTCGAAGACTCTTTTATAAAACCTTGATCTGACTGATTTGCGGGCTTGGTGGAGTGAAATGAGTCAACCCACTCTGATGAAGAAAGGGCTTCATTGTGGCGCTGGAATCCAGATTTCCGGCCATTCTCCCCATCAGCAGATCCAGCCTTTTTCATTTCCTCAGGTCTTTGCCAGGACATTTGCCATTCTTCAGCTGGACGATGGAAGTCGAGCTGCTGGGACTCCACCATCTTGTGTTCAGGCTTTGTCCAGAGGTGAAGGCTGTGGCGATCCAACGTGTCTGGGTTGTCTGGCCAAGACTTACCTGCTTCAAAGGAAGGTTGCTGGGGGGCAAACATCCAGCAGTGGCCCCATTCTGGGCCAACCACGGTGCCCTCTGTAGGGGCTGGTAAGGATTTGTTGTACTTCCATGCCTTTCCCCAATTTGCAGGTGAGGGTTTAGTTTGGTTCAAGAACATAAGTAGCTGCATTTTGTTAAGACTCCTGTCTTGAACTGTTTTTTCCTGCCCTTTTTTGTAAGTTGTAGTTGGAGCGGAGAAACCTCTGCTTTGGACTCCTGGCTTGCCGGGCGCCCCTGAACCCACACCACGAGTAGCAACACGGGGAGCTGAGGGTTTGCTTTTCCACACATTAGCGTCTGGCTGAGCCTCTGGAGGTTTAGGTTTCCTCTCCTGCCTTTTGTACCCGCCATCTCTGGCAGACAGGCGGTTTGCCCAGTCCTGGTTTATGCTGTGAAAACAAATATGACAAAAAATGACAATGGAATTTGGAAAAGATTATGTAATTGCAATTAACTCAAATGGATTACAGCTATTTTATATAGTGATTAAATATTATGTATGTTCATTCAAAATGACAGACATAAATGTCCATTTGAAAATCCCAAGATTACCCTTGATTTTCCAATCAAAAAGCAAAGCCTGAAACTAATTTTGTTCAGAATGAATGCCTCTTTTGACTTTTTGTCTGCCAAGATAAAAATCATTCCATTTGAGTTTGCTGGATTTAAAACACTTTTCCTGATTTTATTTCTCCCCCATTTGTAAAAATTTCCAACAGCAACACTATAAATACATATTTATGTGCAAGATTTTTTTTAAATCAGCTTACTTTTTAGAGATTCATAGAATGTAGCCCATGAATCTATAAAAAGTAAACAAATTTCACCTTGTTTATAACAGCACATCTCAGCGACACAAATATTAAATTGAAGGATCACTGTTTGATAACTAATTTCTACTTGGCAACTTCAAAATGATAATTGAGATAGCCATATAACATTATTGGGCCTGTGACAACATTAATAAGGTGATGAAACTTCCCTAAGTTATACTGTGATAGCGGCTAAAGCAGAGCTCTCAAATTACCCCACATCACTGATATTTATGAATAGCAAACTAAAGTTATCTCTGTCTAAATCAGTGGCCCTGGAGGCCTGGAATTGCCCAGCTCTGCTCTGAGCTGCATGCTCAGACTATGTGGCTAACCCTAACCCAAAAGGTATAGGTTAGGGTACCAAAAATCTCAAGTTATCATTCGACGATTCTTCTGTAGGATCTCTGCACTGGAGTTTTGTAAACTCTCGTCTAGATTTTCTGTTCTTTGCTGCCACATGGAGGCAGTAGCAGACATATGTGAGACAACCTGAGTTGCACCCCGCTGCTGTTTGTGTTGTTGCTGTTGCTTGTTCTTAAGCCTTGCTTTGCTATGGGAAAGACAGAAGAAAAAATATGCGTAGATATGCATAGATTGAAACCAAGAGTTAAATTTGTCTTCTCAGTGCAGCTGTTGACAGTGTTTTTTTTTTGTTTTTTTTATTCTTTTCATATGTGCTTGTTTTACTTAGAAGTTTTAAAGATTGCTGATTTAGTTTAATAAAATGCATATTTTCTGTTAGTCTGTCTGCAGGGGCTGAGAAGATTAATTGTACCATGAGGATAAGTATGGAAAGTAAAGGTTTCACTGCAAATAAAAGGGCTTTCCTTTCTGACAAATTAACCCCTTCCAGAGAGATCTTTATAACTGTACAGATCATTTACATGAACAAAAGTGTTTCCAAAACCTTCATTAAAAAGCGCAGTTAAGAGAACTAAGATTTTCTTCTCCTGATATTTCTTGATAATATGTAAATCTGTAGCTGTTACTCCCTGAGTTTTGCTTCATTCTCCTCTTCCGTTACTTGCAGTGTTTAATGTAGGTCATAAAACACTTTGTGTAACTTTGCGCGTGTATTCATTACCAATCCCACTAAATCTGTGGAGCTGCATAAGCTGCCCATGGGGTCGCGACATGTAATGCATTCTATCACATGTACCTCCTGTCTAAGATTAGGTGTCATGGTTGACTTCTGACCTTTCAATGAGCAAAAGGATCACATTTCCTTTGCTGGACAGCTTGATTTCC
>CAJRST010003335.1:1958157-1970671 GCA_907169785.1 Menidia menidia | reverse complement strand
GAGCCCCTCCCGGATGGCCGAGCTTCTCACCCTATCTCTAAGGGAGAGCCCAGCCACCCTGCGGAGGAAACTCATTTCGGCCGCTTGTATCCGCGATCTCGTTCTTTCAGTCACTACCCAAAGTTCGTGACCATAGACAAGGGTGGGAACGTAGATCGACCGATAAATTGAGAGCTTCGCTTTTAGGCTCAGCTCTCTCTTCATCACGACAGACCGGTACAGCGCCCGCATTACTGCAGACGCCGCACCGATCCGCCTATCGATCTCACGCTCCCTACCCCCATTCGCAAACAAGACCCCGAGATACTTGAACTCCTCCACTTGGGGAAGGACGTCCGCTCCGACCCGGAGAAGGCACTCTACCCTTTTCCGGTGAGAGACCATGGTCTCGGACTTGGAGGCACTGATCCTCATCCCAGCCGCTTCGCACTCGGCTGCGAACCGCTCCAGTGAGAGCTGTAGGTCCCGACTTGATGGAGCCAACAGGACCACATCATCTGCAAAAAGCAGAGATGCGATCCTAAGGCCACCAAGACTGACACCCTCAACACCTCGGCTGCGCCTAGAAATCCTGTCCATAAAAGTTATGAACAGGACCGGAGACATAGGGCAACCTTGGCGGAGTCCAACTCCCACCGGAAACGGATCCGACTTACTACCGGCAATGCGAACCAGACTCTGACTCCGGTCGTACAGGGACCGAACAGCCCGTAACAAAGGGCCAGGTACCCCATACTCCCGGAGCACCCCCCACAGGATACCCCGAGGGACACGGTCGAACGCCTTCTCCAAGTCCACAAAACACATGTGGACTGGTTGAGCGAACTCCCATGCACCCTCTAGGACCCCGCTGAGGGTATAGAGCTGGTCCAGCGTTCCACGGCCAGGACGAAAACCACCCTGCTCCTCCTCGATCCGAGGCTCGACTATCCGACGGACCCTCCTCTCCAGAACCGCTGAATAGACCTTCCCAGGGAGGCTTAAGAGTGTGATCCCCCTATAGTTGGAACACACCCTTCGGTCCCCCTTTTTAAATAGGGGGACCACCACCCCAGTCTGCCAATCCAGCGGGACTGCCCCTGATGTCCACGCGATGTTGCAGAGTCTCGTTAGCCAACGCAGCCCCACAACATCCAAAGCCTTTAGGAACTCCGGCCGAATCTCATCCACCCCCGGGGCCTTGCCACCGCGGAGCTTTTTGACTGCCTCGGTGACTTCAGCCCCGGAGATTAGAGATTCCAGCTCCGGATCCCCAGGCTCTACCCCTCCAACGGAGGACGCGCCAGTGGGATTGAGGAGGTCCTCGAAGTACTCCGCCCACCGACCCACAACGTCACGTGTTGAGGTCAACAGCACACCATCCCCACTGTAAACAGTGTTGGTGGGGCACTGCTTCCCCCCCCTGAGACGCCGGATGGTGGACCAGAATCGCCTCGAGGCCATACGGAAGTCTTTTTCCATGGCCTCCCCAAACTCCTCCCACGCCCGAGTTTTTGCCTCGGCGACCACCCGAGCCGCATGTCGCTTGGACTGCCGGTACCCATCGGCTGCCTCCGGAGTCCCACAGGCCAAAAAGGCCCGATAGGACTCCTTCTTCAGCCTGACGGCATCCCTCACCGCCGGTGTCCACCAGCGGGTTCGAGGGTTGCCGCCACGACAGGCACCGACAGCCCTGCGACCGCAGCTCCGGGAGGCCGCGTCATCGATGGAGGCACGGAACACGGCCCACTCGGACTCAATGTCCCCCGCCTCCCTCGGAACGTGCTTGAAGCTCTCCCGGAGGTGGGAGTTAAAGCTCCGCCTAACAGGGGACTCCGCCAGGCGCTCCCAGCAGACCCTCACAACACGTTTGGGCCTCCCGGGTCTCACCGGCATCCTCCCCCACCATCGGAGCCAACTCACCACCAGGTAGTGGTCAGTGGAAAGCTCCGCCCCCCTCTTGACCCGAGTGTCCAGAACATGCGGCCGCAGATCAGCTGAAACGACAACGAAGTCGATCATTGAACTGCGGCCTAGAGTGTCCTGGTGCCAGGTGCACATATGGACACTCTTATGCCTGAACATGGTGTTCGTTATGGACAATCCGTGCCGAGCACAGAAGTCCAAAAACAGAACACCGCTCGGGTTCAAGCTGGGGGGGCCATTCCTCCCAACCACGCCCCTCCAGGTCTCACTGTCGTTGCCCACGTGAGCGTTGAAGTCCCCCAGCAAAACGAGGGAGTCCCCAGGGGGGGCACCCTCCAGTACCCCCTCTAAGGACTCCAAAAAGGGTGGGTACTCTGTGCTGCCGCTAGGCGCATAGGCACAAACGACAGTCAGGACCCGTCCCCCCACCCGAAGGCGAAGGGATGCTACCCTCTCGCTCACCGGGGTAAACCCCAACGTACAGGCACCGAGATGGGGGGCAATGAGTATGCCCACTTTATGGTACATGCTCCTCCAAAAAGAAAGGCGACATTTCCAGCCACAGCTAGTGAATGGCCATGTCTATTAAGAGCCAAAAACGTGCATGTAAATCCATGTCAGCTTTTATATGTACAGCCGAATATCACTCTAATACAACTAATAGCTAATACACTAATACAGCCCCCTGCAAGCTAGCCAAGCTGTCCTCCCAAATCTCTCAAACCTGTTTGAGAATGTTCTTTTTAGGAAACTCCAGGCATATAATATTTTAGTTTCTCTCTCCATACTGTCTCCATGCTTAAAATACAACATTGTGTGTGTAATGAAAAATGTGTGAGCGTAGCTGAATACCAGTCGTTGAATGGTGATTTTTGTCGGATATTATAAAATCAGGATTTTGTTAGAGCTGAGTGACAGTTTAGAATAGCTGTCAGTGAAAACCTGATATACCAACTGGGGAGTATTTATTGGGAGTTTGGATTTGTATGCATGTGTTTTACCATATCAACAAAGAGACGGTGCTCAGCATCCAGGCCAATTGGAGTTGAGTATAAATATAAATGAGATGGTAAATTGAATTTCAGCAGTATTTCCCAGCTTTCTAATCTTCTCACAAAGAAGCCTGATTGTGTATGAGTTCAGTCTGATGGACATGTTTAAATGTACTTTTCGAACATGGTTTTTGTAAAACTAACTAATATTCATGTAAATATGCGAACAAACTACATATGATTAAACTTATTATACATCTTCAACATCCCACGTCATCATTCTTCACCAAACAATCCCTCCACAATGTCAAACAATGCATAGTCATTTAAATGAGAGGATCAGTTGTCTTCTATCCGCCTGTACTATTTTGTTTGTGTTTGGTTTCCACTTTGACCACAAGTTGGATTACGTTTTACCAGATAACTATATGTATGACCATTTGGGAGTATTTAGAAAGCGAAAGTGATGGGAGTCACCTGGGACTTGGAGCTTCTCCTCTCATCTCTTTCTCCACCCAGTGGCCGCTGGCTAAAGCCATCTCATCTACTCTTTCTCTTTAGAGACACAGACAGATACATACACACACAAAGGTACATATTAGGTTTAGGTACAATTTTTTTGTAGTTAGTTGCAGATGATCAAGTCAAGTCAAGTCATGTAGGCTTTATTGGCAATTTCTTTACATGCGTTGGTCATACAAAGAATCGAAATTTCGTTTCTTGCTCTCCCGTGCAGACGTAGACATAAATTAGATAAGTTAGATAAATTAGACATATAATAAGAAAATTGTGTGATATAATAAATAGAAAGTGATCGATTGTAATGTGCAATATTTAGAATACAGTCATTCAAGCAACAGGCGTGAAGAAAGCGGCAGCGTGCGTGTGTGTATATGTGTGTGTATGTATGTTTTTGAGTTGGTTCAGTGTGTGTGTGTGCTTTTGAGTCAAGTGAGTGTGTATGTGTGTGCTTTGAGTCAAGTGAGTGTGTATGTGTGTGTGCTTTGAGTTAGTGTGAAACAATGTGATGTTTACACATTTTTACACAAGTTGAAATGTAGTAAATTGTATGGCAAGAAGTTAATTTTCTTCCAAAGTTTCAATTATACTTTTATTATTTTCTGCTCACATTTGAAAAGAATGTGCAATTTCTGTCATACTTCATGTTGCTAGAGGACAAACATTATTGAGTAACAAAAAAAAATGCATCGACCTCTGAGTTTGAGTGGTTCTGAACCAAAAGTATGACACAATTCCCCCTATAGGTGGCGCAAGGGCTGCGTAATAATTACAAATAGACATTCCCAAATAGCTGGAGAGCACCATCCATCAATTTTCTATACCGCTTATTCCCAACAGGGATCCCATCTGACAACAGGCAATAGAACTTTGGAATGTCCGATCATGGACAGCCAGAAGAAGCCAGAGCCCAGAAGAGAGCCCACACAGGGAGAAGATGCAAATCCCAGAGAGAAGGGTCCTGCTTCACCGGGGACTCGAAACCAGAACCCTGTCTCTGTGAGTGGATGGAGCTAACCAGCACACCACCAGCTATGTGCACATTTAGAGGAGATTGAAGCCATGCTGGAGATGTTCTAGTTCGGTTCAGGAGAGGCATCAGCAGGAGGCGACTTACCCGTTTCTGTGTCAGGAAGCTGACCTTTTTTTTCCTGTTGCTTCACTGAGCCAGCATGAAGATTCAGACGAGTCACTCCAGCTCACCGTCCAGCTGCCATCCGCATCTCAGCTTTCAGGTAACCCACACTTCTTTCTGCAGGCACACTGTTGCCAAGCAACGCCTCCAAACATTGCTGAGCAGAGTGGGGACAGAGGGGATAGAGGAGGAATTTGGTAGCTGCTATTGCTAACAGAAGAAAATGTGGGTGCTGCTAGGGCAAAAACGTCTAATCAAATGGTCCAAATGATCATAGAAAGTATACAATTATTTGTATTCCGAAACTGTGATGAAGGACGTTGATTCTAAATGCATCCAATTCAGAGAAAAAAACACTGAATTGTCTCTTTGATCTAATTTCCATCCCAAGTGTGCACGGGGCATCTGTGGAAATAAAAAAACTCCCTTTCAGAATCAGTCTCGGGGTGTATGGACATCTATCTGAATGAGGAGAAACAAAAGTTAGAGACATCCATAATGTATCACGTGCAACTTTATATAATATCCTCGTATGAACAGGGAGCCAATAACCAGAAGCAAAACAGGAGAAATACCATCTCTGTTGGTAATTTTCAGGAAAACTCTGGCTGCAGAATTTTGTGTTAATATGATTTTTTACTTAAACATTCTATGGCTGGTTGATCTATCTATCCCATGGATACAATTGTATGCTTTCATGACAGCATTTGATTGTAGATTTTTAGAAAAGTGCTTGGCAAAGCAACCCATTAACAATTTTGTCATAGCATTGTGTCAGAAAGTTGATTTTTTACATCTTGAAATCAACTAAGTTTAGTTAACTAAACCAACTTCCTTTGGTTTAGTCGATTGGTTATCTTTAATTGTACGTAACTCGGCAGTTTTTCCTTCAAACTTGGCGTCCTGTACGAGGAGTGCTGCTGAAAAGGGCTCAGCTCTAATCTCTGCCCTGTTTTTGGCTGCTTGCCCTTCGACTGTGCAGCAACCTGTTCCAGTACAGGCCTTCTCTTGGGGATTTCTCTGCTGCTAGTAGACTGAGTGTGAGCTTAGGCACCTCGTGCCTCCCTGGAGCCAGCCAGCACTGCCCGGTCAGATGTGTGGTCAGGGTCTGGGGCCTTTTAGTTCCAGCCTTCGTCACGAGGCTGCTGCCCTGGCCGACATGCTGCTGTTTCACCACTGTGGCTTCTACTTTTAGGCGTGATTCTTTAAATTGTTTCAAAAGAAAACGGGGGCTCGTCGTAGAGAGCTATGAACTCAGAGTGGGCACAGCCTTTATTCATCAGACCTGATGGCATTTGAAGCCTTTCCAGCTGAACAAATGTGTATTTTGCCTTTTGGCCTCCCATGACGGATGCTGACTCACATATTTCTGTGTGAGCAGGACTAAGCTCATTTTACAAACGCGTATTATTGTGTAAAGACAAATCCATTCTCATTAATTAATATTGTTATTGTCATGTGTCCTGATTATTATTTTTCCTCTTCTGTAGCATCGTCAAATTTCAAAAATGGCATCATTATCATAAATCTTCACTGGCTCTGAGAATGAATTCAACTCTCCCATCTGGCCTCCCTCGAGCGAGGCAGCTCCTTTGATTTATTTTTTGTTTCTGTATCTTTATTTTCTGTGTATTGATGACGTCAGACAAGTCACGTTTCCTCCATTACCAATCACTCCTCTCTTTCATCTTTTATTCATTGCAGTACAAACACCAGCACAGAGAAGAACCACAGCCACTGCCACGTGAGGCGTCCGTCTACTCTCCTCCGTCTGCCGGGGGGGATGCTGCTGGTTTTTCAAAATAAAAGACGTAAGCGGCTCGTTCTGTGGCCTGAGCCCTTTAAAGCTAATAGAAAATTAAGTGATCATCTTACATCATATTTTCGAAACAATTATAACTCCTAAATGTACATTTAAACTTGTTTATTTGCGTTTTATGCATAGTTTTGTATGTCTTATTGTGAAAGCAAACGTGTCTTATTTCCGGTTCACGGGGTGTCTGTGAGAGAGAGAGCACGCGCACCTGTTCCTGAGTTATGTCATTGTGGCGATCTCATCAGTTTGTCCCCTATTATGTTTAAACCGTAGGGTGATTGTCAAATATTAAAAACGGGTCCAGGTTCTGTGTCCTAAACACCAGTTCAACCATTCAAGAGAAAGTACAGGAAAAAAAACTGGACCGAACCGGATCGTATCATTGTCAAACCTCCGCTGAGAAGCAAGGAAGTGGAACTGTTTGATTTTCAAAATTAAATAATTATTTTTTATAAGTCTAGAAAATCAATGAAGGCAATTTCTCTCATCTACTGGCCTCCAGATATCAAAATGTGATTTAAAAGTTCTATATATGAAACATATAACCTGAAAATGAATCAATGAATCCTATAACTCAATATGGTGTCGTGCTGATATACGCAAGAGTTAAAGTCTTTATCTGAACTGTAACAAAAGGTTAATCTTTGTCAATTATCCAATTCTTTTCCTATTTGTTGAATATCTGAAAAGCTGTCTTTCCTTCTAAATCTAAGCATGGCGATTTGCTCATTTAACATTGCAGTAGCTGTCATAGCTAAAAGTCTCTTTTGAGCGTGCGTCATATGGAAGTTATTAAATAAATCCCACACAAAGTCCGGTCCAGCGACGACTTATTGGCACACGGCTGGTTCTGCCCCATTTGGCTGGACGGGGTTCTAATAGGGTTTGTGTAATGTAGGCGCTTAACTGCCCTTCAGGCTTTAAGGAGAGCTACTTTAGGCAGAGAAGCAGCTTAACACATTCATTTCACTGTCTGGGAAAGGCCAAACAAGCATCATATGACAACCAGCATGCATACCCACTGATCTGAGGACAGGTTTTTTCTATTCGGTGTGAAAAGTGAGGGTGACCAAACGTCCTCTTTGGCCCGGACATGTCCACTGTTTACATCCTGTCCGGGGCGTCCGGGGAGGGATTATGAATTAATGGAAATG
Source organism: Menidia menidia (assembly GCA_907169785.1). Lineage (NCBI taxonomy): Eukaryota > Metazoa > Chordata > Actinopteri > Atheriniformes > Atherinopsidae > Menidia > Menidia menidia. The sequence continues at coordinate 1,963,150 of CAJRST010003335.1, read as the reverse complement.
TCCAGTTTTCACTGTTTTTCATGGGACCAGAATCGTATGCTTAGATCGACTGGTGCTTTGCACAGAATACTACAATACTTTGTTGCCCGCCGTAATTCTCGATGTACCGCCTTGTGGTAGGGTCAAGCAAGACCCCCACCACACACACACACACACACACACACAGACACACACACACGCACACACGGACACTGAAAAACATCAAAAAGCTGTGCGAGGTGAGAGTTCTTCTGCAAAGCTGAATGAGTACTTTGTTAGACCTGGAAAACAGGGGATGCTCTAGATAATTTTTGTTTGTCAAGTTTGTATCGTTGTGAGACTCTTTAATTTATTACATTAAGAGAGTATTAAGAAGTATTTCTGTGAAGCTGTATTTTATAATACAGAAGAAGTCATATTTAGACCATTATTTGATTTTATTTATGTATGTATTCTATAATTTTGTTACTGGTTGTTACAGATTGTCTTTTACTACCAAAGTCATTTTTGTACCATTGAGGTATAATGAAGCATTTTCATCAACATTTGAGAAGAAGCCTGTCTGAATCCGTCTCGAGGCAAAGTCTGCTCCTTTTTGGAAATCAAAATATGGTCACCCTAGTGACCATATGTTATATGCTAGTGTTACATAACAGCCATGCTCTAAAAAAGGAAGTCATAGATGACCATTCAAGGACATGCTAATGTTTAGCCTGTTACTTTTCATATTTTAATTCCAGAAATACTTACTACAGTTAAATATATTGTCCTTTTTATTGGTCACGTGAGCCTCTGAGGCGGGAGGGCTGTCTGTGTGTGATGTCTCGTGCCGGTTTTCTCGCAGAAGGAACCGAACCGCAACCGGAAGTCTTCGTCCTGCTCAGGCAACTTGCCGCCGTCAGGGGCTCAGTACAGCAGGCTTGTCGGGCTGAACCGGACGTTAAGACCTCCAGGGAGACGCAGAGGATACCAACCTGCCCGGTTTCTTCGGTCTTTTCGTAATTATCGCGTCGTAGCCTCCTCGAGGCTAAACAAAGAACCATCCTGGAAAAGTCCGGAGAACCGCGGATATCGACGCAGCAAGGATGCTTCATGTCCCGCGGCAGGTGTGAGGAGATGGCGGGGGAGCCTCCGGCGACCACCGGCCGAGTGGTGCTGGTCAAGAAGATCGTCATGAAGGACGGAGCAGTGGTGGGTGAACGACCCGCCATTTTTACTAATTTTTTATTATATTACAAATATCACAACCAGCGCGAGCCATTGTTAATGTGTCGCATTGTCAGAGAATTCCATTTAAACCGAAATGGACCGTTTATTGGTAGAATTCTGTTCAACTGTCAGCACGGAATCGCCACATTTGTATTTAAATGTAATTATCCAGAGGGAAACATACGTTGACAGGTTTTGGTGTGGGTGACATAACGAATAAATAAAGCGTATGACGTAAACTAATGTATTAATTCGGCTCAGCTTAACGGGAATTTTCTTTAAAGCGATGCTCCCCAAAACCGCAACCAAACCACAAAAAACACATAAAACTACATTCAGTTTAATAAAAAATCAATAAAAAAAAACAGTAAATGACATATTATTTTTAGTACTGATTGATAAACACCAGGGTGGCAAAAAAAGTTAATTACGCTAGTGAGGTAAAAAAAAAAAAAAAAAGGGGAAAAATTGAACTACTCCAGCAAAAATAATGAGCCCGAACCGAGCATATGTGGTCCAAAATGGCTGTGGTGTCGGGGTTACTGAAGGAGACGAGGCAGGGCAGCTTTAATGTGGCCGCAGACGGCTCGGCTTAGTGATGCTGATGCGGCCGGGATGGATCCATTATCTGTTACATAACGGCTCTCGGGCTGAAATCCACCCAGTGCGGTTAGAGGCTGCAGATTCTGCCTCCGCCACGCGCTCAGCGTCCATTTTAGCATCCTTCATGATGCTGCTCAACACACAAGCACCAGGAAAACTGAAGAAACCCACACAAAGGCCCAGTTTACCTTCTAATAGCAGGGAAACGTCAGGAAAAACCTAATCTACAGCACAGATTGGGACACAAAATGGCAAACCTACTCGTTCATTGTAGTCCTTATCATCACACCTTTATTTAACAAATGGGACTTTTCCCAGCTTGGATCAACCGGCACTGCCACAAACCGGTTTAAGTGGTTTTGCGTCACAGATGAGGTCCTTCCAGGAAGACAGCTCGACTTGCCCTTGACCCCAGCAGTGTACAAGAACCACGACGCCGGACAAGATGATAAACCGGACGGACCTCCATGTTTGGCCGCCATACCGCTTCACGGGTGTGGTGTTTTTAATTTCCACGAGCAGAAAAACCATTCCATGGGATGTTTGTTGTTGCTGCATTATTGAAATAGACGCAGGTCACTTGAAGGAGACGCTTTCATGGCTCAGGTCAAACCACCCCCTGGCCAATCGGCCCGCGTGGAACCCCCAGCTGGCCTGCCTCTAAGGAAATGCAAATAGAAATAAGAAGTCAAGCCACACTTGGTAGCTATTAGTGGAAAAACCCCAACGGAGTCTAAACCAGACAAATGAAACTAAAGAAAAGGATACAACTTTTAGAGTGGAAGATTTGATGATAATTTCTGACTTAAAATAAAATCAATGACAAGAATTTCCAGTTGTAATGTCACAAATATTCAAAGAATTCCAAATGGAAATTAAACTAAGAAAACATCAATCACAAAAATGACATCAGGCACATCTTAAACAAAACTATTTTTATTTATAATACCTTTATAATATGTGATCTCCTAGAAATGTGAAGTTGTGGGTTTTGTGAGACACTTTTCAAGGTTTCCTGGTACTGTAAAGTCCAATCCACTGAGCTGAATGGAAAACAAACCATCATTCCGTAACACTTGTAATGTCATGGAATCTGTGTTTGCGTTGTGTTTAAACGGTAGAACTTGTGAGAAGAAGAGGGAGCCTACAGTCAGGGTTGATTAAGGAAAATCTGAAGCTTATATTTGGAAAAAACAAACTTGCTGAGATTGTCAGTTAATCATGTTTTATTTGACTAGCTGAGGGGTGTTGGCAGAAGGTAATTTAGTCTGCATAGATGGTGGTTGTGTTACTGTAGAGGAAGTATTTGTATCAGCCAGAAAACAACGTCTCGGGTGGACATCCAGGAGAGAAAAAATGGCCGGAGCTCTCTTCTCTGGAAGAATCTGGGATATTATCCCATATCTGGAATGTAGCTGGACAATCTTGTAGATTTTTTTTCATATAGTAGCTTATGATGTCATTGAAAGCCTGTAAAGAAAAAAAAATAAATTCAATAATAATTGATAATTGATAATTCAACCGTTTTGTGAAAAAAACTGTTGAAGGAGGAGTAGCAGATCCGTTTCTTGTTTTAGATAAGCCTCGATATTCACTTTGATTCACCTCCAGATCAAGAGGGAAGAGACAGTGGATCTGGATTCTTTCTCTACCTTAACTTTAAAGAGGGGCTTTGGCAGCAGACACCTTATTTCAGTCGACATCAGGGTGTGCTTCATGGTAGATAAAGGTAAAGCTCATTTGGGAAAGACTCCCTGAAAAAGGGTTTCCACAGAACAAAAGTCATTGTGAATAAAAGGTAGTGTCTGCAGCCTGCAGTGGGCTCGGCTCATCAGACGTGAAACCTCTGCTTATTTGTGGTAAAATGATGCTATGATATATTTTTTGGGTCCCTAGATTTTGGGATCCCTAAATTCCTTTAAGCTGTTTATTGATAAATGTCCTGAAAATGAACCATTTGCTCACATATTGGCTCAAAAGGTGGCTAGCGTGGAGTACCCAATCCTTAATATCGATGTGTTTACTTGTTAAACATTCCATATAGGTGTGGTTTTTAACATCCCTCTCATTTCCTAGTATTTTCTTTTTTACCAATGTCCCAGCTGGAACCAAAATTAAAAGGCCTCAATATTAGATGAATTACATTAGATTAAAATCCTACCACTTTGAACATTAGATTTAGTTATTTTGTATTTTTCAGATGAAGGTAGGCTTAAAATCCTGTGCTAAACAGTGTATTCTGTTACTGTTTCCATTTAAGACAATGCTATGACGTAAATGAATTGGGGTTTTTAATTGTAATGAAAATGTGACGTGATTGTAATCTAACTTTATCATCATTGACAATTTTCCCCCTCCAACAGTCATCCATTTGGGAAAACATCTTTCTCTTGAATTCAAATCAAATGTTGCCCGTACTGAAGGCTCTGGTGCCTCATGGGTAAACACAAGTGGGCAGAACAGTGTTTAAAAGTTAGTCGGCAGTAGAAATGTCACTTCAACATTTTTTAAATGTTTAATGATTCGAATAAGGTTTGTTATGTCAATGTTTAGTCACAACCTTTCATTAACAAAGATTGGGGTTTAAAGAAAAGACCATAACAAGCAGTGGCAGGTTGAAGAAAGATGGGTGGGATTTTTTTGCTGGATGGAACTGAGCGCATTATTTAGGTCCAAACAGGACGCCAGGTCCTGTGTACGTTTAATGTTAAGAGGAGGTTGTTCATGAAAAGATAGTTTTGAGCCTAAAGAGTGTGTACTGTACAGGAGTTAAACCCCACAGACCTGCCTGTACTTATTACTTTGGCTGATTTCACGGCACGTGGATCAAGCATGCCACAGGCTAAAAATAGATCTCTCTCTGAGGCCTCAGTTTTAACCAACCTTTAAATTTAGTCACAATTAAGCTTTCGTTGATTGCAAGGATTTCTTTCTCTTTCCATTGGACGTCTTTTCTCCAAACTTTTCCCATGAAACCGGTAAATGGTGAATGCAGAGTCAGTAATCTGAATATGGGAATTGGAAAACATTGTATTTGTCTTAAAAAAAAAAAAAGGTGGTTATCTGAATGCAATAAAGCAGAGCTATTTGAAAGTTTCCAAATCAGTATTTTACCCATCAGCATGTTCAAATGAGATAAGAAAAAAAAAGAACAGTCTTGATATTTCTTGCTGAATCATGCAAAACATCATTTTGGTTAATG
>CAJRST010003335.1:1887918-1907015 GCA_907169785.1 Menidia menidia | reverse complement strand
TCTTGATATTTCTTGCTGAATCATGCAAAACATCATTTTGGTTAATGTGAACTACAAATCATAGAGTTCCGTTTGTATTCATATTTTAATTTTAAAAATGTCATGTGAAAGTTAGAAAAGCAGCTTTCATTAATTATGAAATGATTAAGTCATTTATCATCACAGTCACCAGTGTGTGTCACAGTTTTTCCCAAAAGAAAAGATGAGACTAAATTAATGTTTTGTAGTAAAACAGCATTCAGATGCAAATTTGATAAAAGCAACACATTATCTCGTGATTCTTGTCCCAGAAGGTGCATCTGTTATTGGAACACAGCTGATGGCGCCTTATCAGTGTTTTTTTCCTTGTTTCACAGCTCCTGATTCAGACGAATCTGTCCTCATCAGCCCTGAAAAGCTGATTCTTTCACATGAACTACAGGGATTTAAAATGGAGGCTGCTTTGGTCGCACTTCAGTTTCGCTCCACCAAATTTTGTAGACCAGCTGCTGAGGCTGTTGGGGTGAATGTTTTAAATCGTCATCCCTGGCAGATTGGATCTAATTGATAGTTTTAATAAACAGAGCAGTTTTTTGCTGGAGTTTTTCAAATGTCATTCTGGCCCTCTAATAAAAACATTTCTCATTTCTCTGAAAGTGTCAAATCCCCTAATGGAAAAAAGGCAAAAACTGAATGAAGCTAGGCAAAATCCAGACAGGAGAGGTTCTATTGTGCTAAAATCCCGAAAAGGGAACTCATTATGGTCATAGTTTTTTAAAACTTGATTGAAAGGCTTCACCTTCATGTGAAAACTCAATTTATTGATTTCTGATGTATCACTGCTGCTGATATGAAAAATGGTGAGGAGCAGCAGGGCGACTCGTTATCTGAGTATTTAGAACCGTGTCAGTGGAATCTTCCATTAGTCCAAATAAAGACGGAAAATGCTCCATTTTGTCACCTTAATCCTGCCGATCTGTGTCAGTAGGCTGACTCCATGTGGGCCGCCTCACTTTTAATAATCAGTCTGAACACTAGTGATCCACATGATGCTTTATTTTACGCTTTGCTAATCCACGTGAACATTAAAATATCGAGTTTTGGAGCTTTTGAATAAAAATTGTGTTGATTGAATAACTTAACAGTGTTTATTCCTTCCACAAACTCAGCATTTGCTTTTTTGTCTTTTTAAAAAAAATCCATTTGGAAGTGAGAGCTTTGCCCGTGGATGCACAGCAGATATGAGCTGCTTTGGCACTAGCCAAGCTCGGGTGGTTTTAAGGTCCCCACATGTTTGCAAACCGGGGGGCGAAGGGCGTGGTGGGCCCCAGGGGACCGGGAGTCTGTTTGAGAAAGGATCATGATGTTTTTATTTGTTTACAGGGACAGAAAATCTTTGGTGGGTATGAGTGCACAGAAGACTCGTTCACCTTTATCTGGCGGCTTTTGTTGTAATGGTGGCCTCAACATGTGCTGGTGGCTCAGATAATTCACTAAATAAGATGGTTACAAGGTAGGTGGAGAACCAGACCAACCTATGCTGCTGTCTGAACCCCGCTAGCCTGGGATGACAGGGGCCAAACCCTCATCTCTGACATCAACAAGCAACAAACTAAAAAAGTAAAGATTGATTTGGATCTGGGCAAATATGGCTCAGCTACATCCAGGCTTGGCTTTGACGTCCATTTGGCACTGGTTCACAAATCTTTGATGTCAGAGTCCAGGGGCCAGTTTTTAGCAGCTCCCACTCAGCTGCATTACCACTTCACAAAACTACAGGCAGCTGTTGGGATTCTGCCAGACGATTTGAGAGAAACGAACGGCTGCCTGAGAGGTGGGGAAACAGTCTAATGGATTGTTTGGGAAGGGATAAGCTGGGAAAAAATGGACCAGAACGTGAAAGTAGAACTAGGGTTTCATTCTTTTGAGATTGTGTGTTTATGTGTTATCATGGCAAAATGTCACTAAGAAAATACTTGTTAACACTACATATTCAACCAGTTAATCTTCATTTTATCCTCTGTTTTAAGATTAAGATCCATTTTATTGAGTAGGTACCGTATTTGTTGTTATAGGGGATATTTTTTACAAGTTTATTCAAGTTTTACATCTGTAATTTTTCATGAGACGTAAAAAGCGTCTGCTTGGAAGTGGTGAACAGACCCTTCAAATGGGGATTAGCTGGAAGAATCTGGGATTTTGGCTTCTCTGTTAACATCAGTAGTTACATTTTAATAATCACATGATAAGTCATGGGTCAGAACCACCTTAAAGGAAGACCCCCAAGGCTACATTTAGCCATGATGACAGATGGACACACATGGTGTTAGTAGATTTAAAATCCTAGCAGGGATCTTAATGACATCGTTGCAAAGTCTTGAGGATTATTTTTCTTTCTAATAATCAGTTCAGAAGCGCTCACCATTATCAGTGTGTAAAAGGTTTAGGTGTAAAATAGATGGGTTTTCGTTTAGGCATCATTTGCCTTATTGTGTGAATCCCATTTAAAAGTATTGACCCAGATGTCTTTTGTCGTTTTTTTTTGCTTTCTCCAGCCGCAGCAGGGTATCGGCAGGCCCAGCGTCTATCATGCGGTGGTGGTCATTTTCCTGGAGTTCTTCGCCTGGGGCTTGCTCACCACGCCCATGCTCACGGTGAGTCCCGCTGCAGGCCGAAAGCTTCTGGTTTGGAGCTACCAAAACCCTGTTCCTCACCTCCATATTTTCTATTTGCGCTCTTTTCCAGGTATTACATGAGACTTTCCCCCAGCACACGTTCCTGATGAACGGCCTCATCCAGGGTGTGAAGGTGAGGACTTCAACACTGTCGCCACTTATTATGAACACCTGTGTTTTTAAGTTATGTGGATACAAAAATGTGCTGGCTATAAATATAAAATTCTACAACGAATATATCAGACCACCACCCAGAGAAAGGGTTTTTCAATAGCTGCCCTGAAGTATGGGCGCTGGTAGTGAAGACATGATTGTTTCTGTAATAGTATTTAGAATGTCTTTAGCCTCTTTACCTGAAAAATGTGAAAATTAGTAAAGAAAATTATGATTTCTTGATCAAGATATCAAAATTTGCTTATTTACTCGCATTCCTGAACATAAAAATAGTTTTAGTGGATGAATGCTCTGCATAATGCATTTCTGACTTCTCAGAGAAGCCCAGAGAGTTGTCTGGAATTTGGGGGTAAAAGGGGAATTCATTCTGGAGCTCAGGGCAAATGAAAGTCTGAATTAAATCACTTCACGATGCTGGATGGTGTCTGAGACAGATGGAGAGACAAAGTGTTCTCATAGTGGTCAGTATGCTTTGCAGAAAACAAGCCAGTAAACAGGCCTGAAACTAAAGTTAACGAAGCAGATGGACCTCAAGATGTCTTTCTTATTCTAGTTTAAGAAAGTTCCCAGAATGAGCAGAAGCAGACGACTTATGGAAGAAGGCTTTACTGAAAGCCACAAACACCTGGAGGACTGGAACTGATGGAGAAGCCAAGTCAGAGTCCATAAGGAATTAGTCATCTCAAAGACTGATCACACAAAGTTCTGAGGAACATAATGACAAGAGAAACTGTCTGAAAGGTTTTTCAAAACTATCAGGGAAGATAGGCATAGGCAATGTGACATTTGAGGGTTATAATGAGAGAATAGAACTCACTGTAATGTTTTAAGCTTTAAATGGGTTTTTGTAAGATTTCTAAAACCTTTACAGACTCTTCAGTCAGGGATTTTTCTACTGTTACTTATTCCACTGCTTTCTTTGTAGGGTCTGCTGTCGTTCATGTCGGCTCCTCTTATCGGGGCTTTATCGGACGTATGGGGCAGACGGACCTTCCTCCTGATCACCGTCTTCTTCACCTGCGCTCCCATCCCTCTGATGAGGCTCAGCCCCTGGTAGGGCTCGCTGCTTTCTGTTTGTCTGATGACTCCGTCTGCTGGTCTGAACATTAAACCCCCCCTCGTTTTTCCTCTTACCTACCTCCTCCAGGTGGTACTTTGCCATGATCTCCATGTCTGGGGCTTTCTCGGTCACCTTCTCAGTCATCTTTGCCTATGTTGCTGATGTCACAGATGAGAGGGAGAGAAGCACGGCCTACGGTCTGGTGAGGACTTCTGTTTGATGATTACACCTGCACCAAAACCAATAATGTACATTCCACTACCAGAGGCAGAGAAATACAAACTCACTTCATAACATAACAGACAGGTGACTTGGACTCGGGTGGCATGAAGCAGATGGTGGGAGAATTATCCCTCATTCTTGTAAGATACGCTGTTTATACCACCGCTAAACAGATATGACAATAAAAGGAAAGATATCAGTTTATTCTTTATGAATCTCAAACTATTTGTCAGTAAAGTAGAAAAAATAAAGCTGCTTTATCTGCCGCTGAATAACAAAATTAACAGATAGAAGCAAGCAGCCCGGCATTGAAAATGAAATATTTGGATTATAAATCGCCTAAAATCACACACCAACACACACCTGATGAAAACAAAGCACAGATGAGGAGGGAGGCACAGATCTGCTGGTGGATTATAGTAAAAAAAATAATAATTTGCTTTTCTTTAACCAGAGAAATTAAATCTTTCTTTTGATATACCAGGTGATTTATGCCAGATGATCAGAAGTGATCTAAATATTTGTTTATATAATTTTTTCATGGTGCAGAATTATTTAGCAACCATTAAAAAATATATGTGGCTTCTTTCAATCTGAAATAAAATATTTTAGTTATTTAAAAAAAAAAATCTTATTCAGATGTATTTGGTTGGTTAAAAAACATATGGACAAAATGGTTGCTACCGCTTTGTTCATGTAAGAGAAACCCGCAATGGTCACTGGAGTAACTTGAAACTGATAAAAGTGATAATAAATTAAAAAAATGACGGAAAATTAACCAATGAAAATCAGATACTGTGGTTCATTCATTCATTGTCCATAATGCTCGTTCCTAGTGGGGTAAAGCTAACATGCATGTTTTTGGACGGTTGGAAGGAGCTGAGTACCCAGAGAAAACCCACACAGAGGGAGAACACGTAAGCTCCACACAGAAAGCCGAACGGGGAAATCTCAACCATTTGGATTTAATTATCATTTTAGAAAATTAAAAAATGACCCCCCACCTGTTTTTTGGCCCACTTCTCGTAAGCAAGCTGCTCCGTTTGTCCCAGATTTGAAGGCTGCCTTCCCCACACAGCATGTTTCAGCTCCTTGTGCAGATGTTCAAAGGGATTTGGATCAGGGCTGATGTTAGGATAGCTCACATCAGAGTTTCTGCTGTCGGCCATTCATCTTTATTAGTAGCGGTGTGTTTCCAGAGCCTCCTCCACGTGTGGCAGTAGGGACACCGTTCTTTTCTGGGTACGCTTCATTTTTGCATCTATGGACGTAAAGCTGCTTGTTCTGGGCTTTTCGGTTAACATTTATATTACGGTATCCGCCACCAGGGGAGGTTGATACTCTGGCCTGAACCTTCAACCTCTCACTAAAATGTGCAGCTGTAGTTACAGGAAAATTAAGCAGCCTGGAGACGGCCTTACAGCTTCTATGCTTAACATCCTTCTGTAGAATCTTCTTTCGGGTCTCCTGAGGCAGCTCTCTGCTTTGCTTCCTGTAGTCCGTGTTGGGGTGGTGCACACCACGTCACCAAGGCTGCCTGTGGGCCTTTAAATAAGCAGACGGACACACCTCAGTTTATCACGTCCCTATAGTAGAATTACTTTTAATCTTTTCTCGGGGTATCATCTTTTTGCGTTTCAGTTCAGTTTGTGTTTTAAAATGACTCTGTAGAACCACAATTCAAAAGCATCATCTTATTTTCATTGGTTCATATTCAGGACATTTTTTATTCATTATTACTTACTTAGTCTGAAGTCATTTCGGTGACCTGCGTGGGGTTTTTCTTTTAAGAACTGAGGGCTTCCGACAGTTTAGTCCATGTGTGCTTTTCAACCTTAGAAGCATTAGGGCTTAGGGCCAGGATTAGGGTCAGGGTCAGGGTTAGTCCTCCCGGAGGGGCTCAGACTGTAGAGAAAGAACCACCTGAGGTGGTTCGGGCATCTAGTCGGGATCGTTTCCAGACATCTCAGCCGGTTTTGGACCGTTTTGGACTAACCGTCCTCCAGCATGACTCACACGGGATGTACGCTCTGACCCCTCTAGGTGTCGGCCACCTTCGCGGCCAGCCTGGTGACCAGTCCGGCCATCGGGGCGTACCTGTCAGCCTGGTACGGCGACAACCTGGTGGTTCTGCTGGCCACCCTCATCGCCCTGGCCGACATCTGCTTCATCCTGCTGGCCGTTCCCGAGTCGCTGCCCGACAAGATGCGGCTCAACACGTGGGGAATGCCCATCTCCTGGGAGCAGGCCGACCCCTTCGCTGTCAGTAAACCGCGAATGACGCAGACGCGTGTGGGATTGGCCGTTTGAAATAGAGTCAGAATAAGATGCATGTGTTTGATCCTGTAGCTGCATGACGTCCTTTCCCAGTTATTTGATTCTCTTCTCTGTTTCTGAACACAGTATGTGTGGAAACATGGGCCAAGGCACCTCAGTGTTCCTCAGTGCAGTAACTTTATTTCAATCATTTCTGCCTTAGTTTTTGGAGGCTTTTGTAATAATTTAGATTAAGTGAATGCACATTATATAATAGGCTGTAATAAACTATGAATCGTGGGTAGGCCTTTGATCTGACGGTGCTGGTGCTGTGTGTCCTTACCTTCTTCTTGTCTCTTCTTCAGTCTCTGAAGAAGGTGGGGCAGGATTCCACAGTTTTACTGATCTGCATCACCGTGTTCCTGTCTTACCTGCCCGAGGCCGGACAATACTCCAGCTTCTTCCTCTACCTAAGACAGGTGAGAACCAGGGGTGTCCCTTTACCTTTAGCTTTTACACACAGCAATTGCTTAGAAAAAAATATATATTTTTGTTTAGTTTTTTTAAAAAGAAAAGCTGTTGCACATCATGGCAAATGGAAAGGAAATGGCTCAAATCAGTGCTGTTATGGCATCAGGATTTGAACCGTTTCAAGAGTGTAAACGGGAGCACAAATAGTGCTACTGACTGGTTGACTCAGCCACTTAAAACACTTTGTGAGCGTCTGGGCCATCAGTTTTGGTTTTCTTTCCCCTAAAAGTTTTATTTCTGTTCCGTTCTCTGTTTGTTGCTGTGCCTTTTTGATAAGATACGGATTACTCAGAAGGGAATGCTTTAAAAATAAAAATAAAAACATCTAAAGCAACTCAAACCATACAAATGTAGTTTTGGATTGAGGAATTTATTTATTTATTTAGTTTATTGTAGACTTATACACATGGGGATATCGCTAGGTGTTTAGAAGCCCACTAGATGAAAAACAAAAAGTTCCCCAGTCAGCTACTTAAGTGAATTAATTTAACTAATTAAAAACAACAGAGTATCTTTATTTAAAAAAAACTTATTGAACCGACTTTGGGCATGGCAGAGGTTGCAGACTGTAGAAATTTAGATGTGTGATCAGAGCACCCACGTAGCAAAATGTATTCCATGTTCCATCACAAAGAAGCATGTAGATCAGCTCTACAATCATTCTTTGGGTCAAATTAGAATGACCTCATAACATGATCCTGTTGGTCAGAGGGGGAGTGGCCCGCTGGGATTTGTTTGTACTAAATAAATCAGAATAGGACATTTCCTCTAAAAAGTGATTTAATAATTTATTCAATAAAGCAAAATGATAATGTGTATTTACAAAAATAGACAAAATAACAAGAAAAGTTCTTCTTGTATTTTCATATTAAAGAAGATTTTATATAGAAGACTATGTTCTTTATTTCTGAACGGTGAGTTCAATAGTTAATTATTTGTTTTTAATGATTTTAGAAATATTTAAAAGGGTAATTTTTTAAATTTTTGAGTCAAATTCAGTTCTGGGCTGAGAAAAAAAACAATGATATCTATTTCTTAAAAAGGCAAAATCACGGTTAGTTTATACTGAAAGTATTCTCTTCCTCTTCTTTCAGGTCCAAAACTTCTCCTCCACAACCCTAGCTGTGTTCATAGGAGTGGTGGGCATCCTCTCCATCGTTGCACAGGTGACACATTTCTCTCCACATCTACACACAATCTGGTCCATCACTGGCAGTCAAACACGGGGTTCTCTCTAACAGAACGTGTCTTCTTCTCTGTTCTCAGACGCTCTTCCTCACTCTGCTGATGAGGACTCTGGGGAATAAAAACACTGTCCTGTTGGGTTTGGCCTTCCAGATCCTCCAGCTGGCCTGGTATGGCTTTGGATCCGAGCCATGGTAAGGCCCGAGTCCGTGTGTGTGTCCGACCGTTTGACACAAAGTAAAACCCTTCTGTTGACCACCACAGGCATCATTGACTCCTTCTTTTCACATATTTGATTGGCTGTTCGTGTGTGTGTGTGTGTGAACAGGATGATGTGGGCGGCCGGCGCTGTTGCAGCGATGTCCTCCATCACCTTCCCAGCAGTCTCTGCTTTGGTGTCGCATTCGGCAGATCCAGATAAACAAGGTAACACATCAACAGGCCCAATGGCATCATAGATTTTCCACACACACGTTGCTCAAGAAACTTTTGAGATAAAGCCAGTTATCTCAAAAGTTAAAACCGAAGCCCAGCTGGTGTTGGGTGTCAGAGATGAGTGTCCCGTTGCCGTGCAGGTGTCGTCCAGGGGATGATCACCGGCATCAGGGGCCTGTGCAACGGTCTGGGTCCAGCTCTGTACGGATTCGTCTTCTTCCTCTTCAATGTGGAACTCAACACCATGGACCCCATCCAGGGAGACTTCGACATCGACCCCCTGCCCATGCACAGTCCCACAGAGGTACGGAGGGTCAAGTTTAGTTTTAGAAAGAGGGCACCGAACGAGCACACAGCAGATATTCACATCAACTTTCAGGCTTGAACAACACTGATTCATTATTTCTTGAGAGTTATTATATTTCCCATCCATAATTAATGTCAGTACATTTTAAACAATTCTTATTTTATGCAAACAACCCCTTCAATTTATATTCTAGCTTAATTGTAAGTAAAAAATGTTAACTTTTTTTTTTTTTAATAACAGAAAAGTAATAAAAAGGCACATGAAACATGGGAGTTTTACTTTAAAGATAACATATTTTGAAAAAGTAGGCGAGGTGAAATAAAAACTGTAAATCACCTGGTGGAACATATCACATCTCACAAGTTAAAGATAAGTGACCTGAGGTTAGCAACACAAATAGTTACAAAAAGAGCCCTTCATTAATCAATGTCATTGATGTTTTAAGCAACTTCTTAATTTATACAAACATCCCCTTAAATGTATATTCTAGCTGAATTGTAAATAAAAAATTTTTACATTTAAAGAAATATCAGAAAAATGTAAAAAAAAAAAAAAAAGGCACACAAAACTTTAATGATAACAACATATTTTGAAAAAGTAGGCGAGGTGCAAAAAAAAACTGTAAATCACCTGGTGGATCATATCACGTCTCACAAGTTAAAGTCAAGTGACCTGAGGTTAGCTACACAGTTTAAAAAAAGAGCCCTTCAAAAGAGACTGAGTTTGGAGATGTCACTGTCATACGGCTTTAGTCAGGAAGTTATTTCGAACTTCCTTTATGAAAAAAAATACATGTATCGATTGCATTAGAAAAGGACACATCTAGTATGAATAAAGAACAGCTGTGATGTTTGGCCTGTCAGAGGACCTGATTCGACCCCACTGACCCTGGAGGCACCTTCTTACTGGTCAGCTGACTTACACGACTGCAACATTAACAGTGACGTATATTCTTTTCAGAGACGAATCGGAAATGCTCATTACTGCAACAAATACCGAACAACCCTCGGATGTGTGAAAGAAAGGCCCCGTACAAAATGGTGTTTCACCAATTAAAAATATTAGCTGTGTTTTGTTTTGGATAAGTTTGATAAAAGGAGAATTAAAACAGAGTTTCTTTAAACAGAAATGCACTCATCTCCACCTGAATGCATCTTTATTGTCATATTTATTTGAATACATTTAAAAAAATTAATATCTTATTCTATCTTGTGCTTTATTTTGTCCTATTTTATGCTATGATAAATATATATATTCTGAGATACAAGATTATTCAAATATCTCTCGTGGGGGATAGATAAAACCATTTCTATATTGTTCTATTCCAATAGCTGTCTAACTAATGACTATTTTATCAGAGTTTATCATCAGAAAATCTTTAATTAGTGGACTCAGTTTCTTTTGTACCAGAAGACAAAAAGAAAACCCCTCTTCTTCCCTCTCTCCTCCCCAGCGCGCGCTCATCCCCGGGCCGCCCTTCCTGCTGGGCTCCTGCACCGTCTTCATCGCCTTCCTGGTTGCCCTCTTCATCCCCGAGAAAACCCCCTGTTCCTCCTCCTCCGAGCTCTCCCTCAGCGACAAGCCCAACCCGGAGAGCAAAGAGTCCATGTCCTCGCTGGCGGGCGTGCACATCAACACCCCCCTGCCGGGCAGCGACGAGGAGAGCCCCCCCAACACCAGCGACGAGGACTTCGAGCCCCTGCTGCACGACAGCATCGTCTGAGGACGGTACGGCCACCCCGAGGGGACTCCATGTTGTTATCGATTGACGTTTTTGTAACTAAAGCAAAGAGTCAGTTTAAAGTTTGTTCCTCTTCTTTTTTTTCTTTTTTTTTTTTTTTTTTTTCTTCGCCACATGACAGAACTAAGTGTACTTTTATCATCAGAGGCTCCTTTTGCATTGACTCTTTGCTGGAAGATGGGGAGAGCTCTCTGCTTCAGTGGCCTGCAGCCGGACCACTAAAGACGCTCAGAGCAGAAGCACATGGCTGCAAACACGATGTCACGACTCGGCCGGAGCAGTCACCGAGCGTTTTTACCTTACTGGCTGAAGGAGGCACCAAGGAGACAGTCGGAGGCTGAGTTAAGGGAAAATTTGTTTTTTCTTTTCTCGGTGACGGATGCTGTTGGTTTTTTTGGACACGCCCACTTCAAACCCCCAAAAAACGGGAAGAGAGAATCATCTTTGAAGGTTTTTATTGAAGGGTTTTTGTTTTTTTTGTTAAGCTTGAAGTGTTCTGTTTTCTTGCATTTAAGAGGAAAATCTCTTACCTTTTTCGTTATATCATCTTAAAGCCGTTTCACTGCTGTGGTTTATTTGATTCTTGTACAAAGGAAACATACATATGGCAGCCAAAACATCAGCATCCATTTATACTGTTTTTCTTGTTTAGGGTTTTTTTGCGTTAGAGAAATATTTAATTCTTTAAAAAAAAAAGTGTACAGTATCTCACTAAATTGTTTTTGAGCCACTGCTCAAGAATGTGACAAAATTTACAGATGAGTCAACTACCTGAAATCCAACATGGTAAAATATCAGTACAAATCTTGTTTAAATGTCGAACAAAAACAGTGACGGGGATCAAGCAGTTTTCTGAAAATCAAACATACTCTAGTTAATCAGGAACGGTACCAAATGGCACTAAAAGCTCAGAAATAAGGAACTTCAAAAGAAACCTCCTCACTTAGTGTTTTTCTTGCTTTCACCAGTGATCATTACTGCTAGTCACACTACCTCTCTTTCTTTTTCTTTTTCCTTTTTTTTTCACATCCTGAAAAAAAAAATCAAACTGAATTTTTTTTTTTTTTATCTGTCATCGGTTTAGTTTTATTTTTTATATTAAAGTCACTTTATCAAAGTGCTGCTCACTGCTGGCAGTGAAAAACCTGACTGACTTTTGCATAAAGGTTTTCACAAACCAAAAGCTTCTGGCTCCCGAGCGCCCACACTCGGCTCGTCTTCTCTTCGGAGTGGCGCAGCAGCCTTCGTCCCCGCCGTCTCTCACAAATCTGGTTTGTACTCCTCAATAATTCGAGGCTTTTCCCTGACAGCAGTGTTATTTCTGTGAATGAACTCATACTTGAAGCATTCAGCAGAGATTTTGAGAGCTTTAGAGCAGATTTCAGAGTTTTAAAATATATTAACTGCCACAGAGTGTACAAAGTCAGTTGCTTCATGACTTTAAAATGTAAATGCACTTTTGAATGAAACCATGGTTTGTATATAATGTAATTGAAGTGTGGGATGACTTATCAGTGTAGATTTTCTGTCTTAGTCATGGTAATCCTAAGTGCTAAAACTGAAGACAGTTGGACTTCTGTTCCTGTAGAAGATGTTTAGGATCTCATCTGATCAGCTTTCGTAGTTTAAACTGAACGAAAGGCAACTCCCAGATATTTAGACTCCTCAGGTCTTATGTCCATCACTCTGCTTGTGTTTCAGCATTTTGTCCAATGGGAGCGGAGGATTCGTCTGGAAGTAAAGATAGGGGTGCTCAAACGTTTGGAACTTAGATTAAACTAAAGCAACATTTAGGATGGGAAGTAAAAACATCTTCAGAAACCTTGAAAAGAGCTCCTCTTGCCATGTATTTAGGCACAGAAGGTAAGATAAGCTTGTTTTTGGGGCAGGGAGGGAGGTTTTCCTTCAGTTGCATGTGCCTCAGTGACTTGGCTACAGTGTTGGACGATGTCGGTTTTCTTCCTTGTGCAGCTAAAAATGATGTAATACCAACCATCATGTCTTATGTCCATTCAGATTAGACCAGGATACGGACACAAACTTTTTATTTAGATTTGAGTCTATTTACATACACTAGCTTCCTGCTCAGTCTCGATTTTTCTGTTTAGTCACACATGTTACACGATCAAAACAAAACAAAGTGCGCCTGCACCTCCTTTTTTTTAAGAACGTAAAAAATAAAATCAAAAGGTGTCTGATTCAAGTGATTTTTAGTGATTTTCTACTAAAGCTTTTACTAACTCTTATAATGATTCAAATAATCAAGTAACTTTTTTTTTTCAAAGATGAACCAGGTTTCAGTTACAGATAACCCCAGAGCCACGGCCACAAGACAGTAGAGTGTATGTGAGGAGGGATTGTTAATAACACTAAATAACCACCTATATCAGCAGCAATGGGTCTGAGTGAACAATGTAAATAATGTACATTGATTGGATGTCTACATGTGAATATAAGAGTTGTACATGAGGTTCATGTCGACACACATTGTCTGTTGTCTCGTCTGGAAGTGTACCAGCCAGTTGTTGGATATTAAACAGTACAAACACGTTTGACATCTGTATTATGGATTCCTTTTTCCCACTCCAGCTATTCGATGCCTCCTCCCACGTTTCACAAAAGTCTATCTTTAACTGTCTTTAACCTCCATAATATCACTCTAACAAACCCTCAGACCATAATCTTTTCTTGATTTTTTTAAGGCATGGTAGATTTTAAAACTTGTACTGGCAGTAGGCATTCTACTCACCACAAATCTGAAAATGATGAGTTAAAAATGTATGCAAACTTTTGCACTGTCCTGTATTTTGTCTTAATGCTCTTGTTATGTCTCGCCAGTGTTAAAAATGAATGCTTTAGCCTTCAGTATTTAAGTAAAAACCCCTGAAGAGATCTCTGACAACATTAATATTGTTTACATTTGAGTTTTAACGATAGTGAGACACTATTAGACGCGTATCACGTAACGAAAAAGAATAACATCTATTTTTTTCTTCTAGTTCAGGCAGGAACAGGAAATACTCTTACTTCTGGAAACAACAGCTGAAAACAACAGCAATCCCTGTCATATAAAGTGTATTTCCATTCGTAGAGAGAAATTTAATCACAATCATTACCTTCACTTCAGCACAAAGGGCTAAAATGATATATTTTCTTTATATATTAATTGTTCTAAATTATTTACAAAAAATGATAGATGAAGAGTGAAATAAAGTGGTCACATAATTAATAGGACTAAATTACGTTTCTGGTCCGTAAGGAACTTGGAAAACATCTAGTACGACCTCTACTGGGCAATTCAAGGTACCGTTTCAGAACATCCAATCAGAATCTGATTGTGGGTCATGTGACCTTTCTGCCAAGTAGAAGAAAGCTGGAATAGCAACAACAAATATGGAGGTGTCTCCGTTCAGCTTTACCCCCGAGAGGTACTGGACGGAGGAGAAAGAAAGGGCGCTTATAGCGTTTTTCTCCAGTAAGTGTGACACCATACGTTGCAACTACCCATTAATACATTTGAAAGGTTGCCGTCGTTGTTCGCGTTGATGCGTTGGCGGAAGTAGCAACATCTGTTGGCAACCGTTGCTAGAAAAGACCGACTTTTAGCAACCTGCGACAGGAAACGGTACAGCAATGGCGACTAGCAACTGAAGTCCAGTGAGCTGCTTCTCTCCCAAATTATGTGAGGAATTCTGTCAGTGTTTTCGGAAAATCTTTAGTGTAATGACTATGTATAGGAAGACATTTTTTTTTTTAAAGTTTGGAAGGTACCGAATTTAAAATGATTTAAAGTGGGTTGAAATTACTCAAATACTTTTATTATAAAAATTTAGCGTTTGCCTTTCGTTGTTTAACGCAAACCATTTGTGTTCCACATTTACATGATATATCACAGTGAACAATATTAGCAAACAAAGTTTGTCACATGCTATAAATGAGTTATTTTATCGTGTTTAATTAACGTTTAAATAGCGCCCTTCTCTGCACACAGGTCTAATTTGACAGTTCTGACAGACGTTTACTGTCAGGCTTCATCTGTGTAAGATTTATTTATTTATTTTAATGTTTATTCATTTAGCTGTCACTTTTATCCAAAGTGACTAGAAGCAGACTTTAGAAACGGGAACCTCTTCAATTGATTTT
Source organism: Menidia menidia (assembly GCA_907169785.1). Lineage (NCBI taxonomy): Eukaryota > Metazoa > Chordata > Actinopteri > Atheriniformes > Atherinopsidae > Menidia > Menidia menidia. The sequence goes on along the minus strand of CAJRST010003335.1, from coordinate 1,892,307 downwards.
AATTCCTATGAATAAATATGCAAACCAAATAGCCAGCCAAAGCCACAACATTTGATAAGTCCTTGAATGCACCATTGGAGAATCAACACAACCATGGAAGAAGGCAGCAATGTCAGGTTTATTCTAAAAGTTTCTTAGTTTTATCATATGAACGGGGATTATTGTATGGTTGGCCTGTGTGTGTCTGTGACCCATGTATATTTTTAGTTAATAAAATAAAATATCTCTTTAATTCTTTTATCATGACTACATATTTGCCATCTTACCTGATCTACTCGTTTTTCTTTCTTTCCAATCCTGTACACATTTTTAGCCCATCATAATCCACACACATAAATATAGATGGATAGATATTTATACATGTGTATGTCATTTCTCATTTGTCAATTTCCCAGAGCACAGTTGCTTGTGGAACCACAAGTCAGAGAGCTACAAGAACCGGCAGCTGCGATGGAAAACTCTCCAGCGCCTGAGGATCCTCCTCTCATCTCACCCCCCTCCCATTCCTTTCACAGGTAACACGCTCTGTGGTATCTTTAGCTGCATTTCTTGTATGCATCCAATGATATTTGCATTAAAGGGAATCGTAGTTCATTTCCAGGTCTCTTCAACCCTTTGCAAATACAGAATCCAGTATCTCTTTGACAGATTTGAGTATATAGCTATGAGTAACAGGTCTAAATGACGATTAGGGGGCTTATTAGGGATAATCCTATGAAATTCCATTTGTGTATCCTCCTCTGGTATGATCTTTAAGGGGACTGGGATTAAGTCATTCATTCAAATATTTGAATCTAGTTATATTTTACACATATTCCCCTTTAGAGGTGATGAAACATGGGTAGTGCAATGTGCCTCGGGAGGGATTTCAATTTCCCTTGATGGAAAAATAGCCCACGTATCTTTGTTTTGTTTTTTTCCAGTGGAAGACATCAAGAACAAGTTCAAGAACCTTCGTACCACCTTTCAGCGTCAGCACAAAATGGTCCGAGCCAGCCAGGTGGTCGGCCAGGACGAGGTGTTTGTGCCTCAGTGGAAGCACTACCAGCAGCTGACCTTCCTGCTGGGCAGCTGGGACCAGGACGACGACAGCGAGGGGCTGCAGGCCCAGGAGGAGAGCCCGCCTGCCCTCCCCTCCCCAGGACTAGTCATCTCCTTCGGCCCGAACACGTCGGCGTCCCTGAACGCCAGCCCTTCTTCTTCTGCCCCCTCCAGCGTCTCGGCGAAGTCCTGCTGGACTGAAGAGAAGGAGCGGTGGGTCATTTCTTTCTATTCAGGTAAGCAAAAAACAACAGTGACTTTAGCTCAGAAAAAACGAGGTGCTCCCACTGCTAACAAAACCCTGAGGACAAAGTGGATTCTTGACTTTGGATTTGCTGGCGTTGTTCTCCACAGAGCACAGCTGTTTGTGGAAGAAGAGGTCTGAAAACCACAATAACCGACAGCTCAGGCAGAAGCTCCTGGAGTCCCTGAGGAGTCAGGTGTCTGACGACTCCACCTCTTTCTCAGGTAAAAATATCATTCCGCCCCACTATGTGTATTGTTCTATATTTATGCAAAAATACACAGAAATACATCATATTTTTACATTTAGGCTTGTAGAAAAGTCAAATATGAAAGCCAAATATACATTTGCCAACCAAGAAAATAATTTGGTAAACACAACTGAATAAGTTGCCAAGAATTAAATCATTGTGACTTTAAACCTTGTTGGAAAGAATACCATTATATCATTCAAATCTAAATCCACAAAATTAATCATATGTGGATGTACAGAATAGAGGGATCCTAAAGGTATTTATTAGGTGTCTTATAGTGACCATTAACTGCTAGATTTTCCCTTTAGGAGTTCATAACTTCTGCCTTGTTGTCTTGCAGTCGAAGACATAAAATGCAAGTTCAAGAACCTCCGCACCGTTTTTAACCGTGAATACAAGGCAGTGCTGGCTAGCCAGGTTTCTGAGAAGCACTACGTGTCCAAATGGAAGCACTACCAGCAGCTGCTCTTCCTCTGCGAGTCCTGCGACGAGGACGCCGCCGACCTGCAGATACTCGCCGCCCAGGAGGGCCAGGCCATGGAGTACGACACCCAGCCTGTGTCCTCCTCCCAGACTGACGGCGTCCAGCCCAGCAGCACCTGTGCCCCCTCCAGCTCCGGCCAATGCGACGGTAGCACCAGCGCCGCCCTCCAGGAGTTCCTCTCAGCAGCTGCAGACTGTCTCCAGACAGACAACCAGACGCCTGCTCCCTCACTCCCCGCCTCTCCATCCCCAAAGTCCTGTGGAGATCCATCCCTGTTGAATCCCTCTGCATCCGGTCCGGTTCAGCCGGACGGCCGGGTGATGGCCGACACGCGCTGCCTCTGGAGCGAGGCCAAAGTCCAGCAGCTCATAGCTTTCTACTCTGGTAGGTGGCATCATCGTCTGAAAACTGACGCATTCCTGTTCCTATTAGCTACAGATCGGTTTTAATAAACAATCAGAACGGACCGTATGTTGGTTAAGTGCATGTAATTAGATGTTTATTCTCATGTTCATGCATTAGCAGATGCTAGAGGCAGCAGTGGTGACAGTAGAGACAGAAGGACGTGGATGAGACAGCATCTGAGCTGTGGGGTTACCTGGTTACCAGGAATCACTCTGTGGGCTATCATCAGTAACCCTGATCCTAGCCAGTGTAGCGCGAGGAACGGAGGGGGGGGGGGTCTATGCGCCCTGTTTGGGGGAGTGAAGGCCAGACGCGCCGCCATATTCTGGACCACCTGTAACAGTTATCAAACACCCGGGAAGCCTCATCTGGAGGTTAGGCAGTGGTCAAGACAGCCAATGAGCCGGACTGCTGGAGGTTAAGGGGCTTGTTGATCTACCTGATGTAAGATAGAACATGGTGGCAGGATTCTGGCCACGTGGCCAGAGAAGTTCAGCTGGTCGTCAGTTACACGACAATGGATAAATGGCAAAGACTGGGTTGTTCGACAGGAAAGAGCAGAAACAGTTCAGCTGTAGAGAAGTTGAATCAGTCCAGTTTAGCTCAGCAAGCCAGGAATGCAGACTGTCATTGTTTGTGTTTGGCTGATTTTTTTTTTTTTCCGTGACGGCAGAGCACGGCTGTCTGTGGAACCACAGGTCGGAGAACTACAGGAACCGGCCGCTGAGGCAGAGCCTGCTGGAGACGCTGAGCGGTCTGCTGTCGGACAGCGAGCCGGTCCCCTTCTCAGGTGCCCGCTGGCCCCTTTAGCCTCAGCGGCCGGACACAGGGCCGTCCGGCACGCCTCCACGTCCCGCTCATAACGGCCTTTTGTCCCTTGTCCCGCAGTGGAAGACATCAAGACAAAGTTCCGGAACCTGCGCACCATCTTCCAGCGGGAGCACAAGGCGGTGAGCTCCAACAGGACCTGCGGCTCCGAGGACTTCTACCTGCCCAAGTGGAAGCACTACCAGGAGCTGATGTTCCTGTGCGAGTCCTGCGACGAGGAGGAGGAGCCGCCCCACCTCCACGAGAGCGCCCCCCCCCCCAGAGCACCCCGCCCTCGCCCACGCCCCCGGACTCCCAGCTGTCCACCCCCTCCTCCTCCCCCTCCACCGCCTCCTCCCTGCCGGACGGCAGAGCGGGGGGGCGGCGGCGGGTGGGGCCCCCGGCGGCCGACGAGCTGGTGGCCCTGATGAGGACCGTCTGCCAGAAGCAGACGCCTCACGCTGGCTTCCTGCAGTACGTAGAGGAGTGTCTGAACGAAGCCCCCCCCGACAGGGTCAAGACTCTAAAAAAGAAGATCATCCAGACCATTCACGGCGTTTTGGAAGACGTTTAGCGCCCGTTCAGGGTCACCCAGCACCATCAGCCTGCAGCCAGACACTTTCGTTTAGTTTTTTTAAATAAACATTTTGTGCCAAAGGATCCTCCAGCGAAACCTTATAAAACAAGCAGAAAAATGAAAACCCTGAATGTTCAGGCTAAAAGACTTTGTGTCCCTCTGTGATGTGACAGAATTCAGTTGATGGCCGAGCTCATCATTCTCTGTCAGGTCAAAAAGATACCAAGCTCTCATCTGTTTACATTATTTAACACATTCTGATGCTAGCAATAGTTTTATCTAAATGTTTGAAGTCTGAAAATGTCTTTTTGGGGGGGGGGCATTGTGTCAACTCAGAGATTTTACTAAAGACAAAAAAGCTGCTCAGTGCAAAAAGTTTCTTGTGTAAAGAAAGTAAACCAAACTCTGTCTTAAACATTTATGTTTTGTTTAAATTAAAATATGCAATAATGATCATTTGTAGAACAGAGAGTGGACATCGTTGAAACGTTTTTATTTGATAAAAAACTATTTTTCTTTCAGGGTTCAGTGTTGGAATTAGACTCTACTTTATCAGACATGTCATCATGCATAGCCAT
>CAJRST010003335.1:1870350-1887908 GCA_907169785.1 Menidia menidia | reverse complement strand
GGGCTGCCCCAGGCTGAGGACCGGGCAGCGGCCGGGCTGAGGACCGGGCAGCCCCGGGTGAGCGCCGCCCCGGCCGGGCATGGAGAGCGGCGGCCGGGCGGGGCTCCGGCCGGCGGGCGGAGGAGGAGGAGGAGGGGGCGGCTGGCTGCTGGTGGAGGCCCGGCTGCAGGGGGGAGCGCCGTGGGGCTTCACCCTGCAGGGCGGCCTGGAACACGGAGAGCCGCTCATCATCTCCAAGGTTGGTGACAGGAAGCATTATCCAATCTGAGCTGCAGGACAAGCAAATGTTTGGGATTTAGAACGAATCAATATTTTGTTTTGGTGGTAAAAATTAACCTTAGTGAAAACCAGCCTGTTTACATGATGACAGCAACAGAAGTAATAAGTAATGAGAAATTACAGTAATTCTAGAGAGAGATTACTTTCCCCGGACTAAGATGCCTTCTGTAGAATTCATGACAAACTAAAGACCAAAAATCAAGGTATGGACCAACTCTGGGACACTTTAGTTTGAGGTTTTACCTCAAAAGTAACCACAGCACAGGCCAAGGACTTAAAAATTATGCAAGATTCAAGAAGAAGCCAATCCTGTAATCCTCCTCTCCCCATGCCCAGCTGAGCCTGACATCTGGCTGAATACAACACACCGATGGAGGCTCGATTTAGTGTTTTCCTACAAAAAATCACAGCCAGCTCATCCAATTAAGAAGGGTGGAAATCATTAGTTTGCTGGAAATTCATGAAAACACCCTTCACAAAATAGAGAAATCTTAATATCTGCCCATACTGATCATTTAAGACACTAACACAGCCTTTAAAATTGAGGAATTTCAAAAAGATTAAAGGTTAGTGGTGTAAATTTGTGGCAGCTCTTTTCTAATTGGGTCAACTGATCTTTCGTCCAAGGTTTTGAATGACATTCTTTAATCAGTTGCGGTGGCTTGTTAGTGTGTTTGATATATTATCACACTTCACATACCCGGTCGACACTAGTTCTGCAAGGTTATTGTGATAAAAGTCCCATTCTGACGATTTCCTTTCCTCAGTCCTCACAGTCTCTATATACTGTACATAACACAACAGCTAAACACTTTTTGTCTGACCCAACACAAAAAAAGGAGTTTTGTCTTTAATCTTAACCCTAGATTTTTTAATTCCCTGAAAAATAATGCATGGAAAATAGATCTGGATTCAGGTGTAGACACTGACTTTGTGTTATGTAGGTCCCGGTCTTGAATCAGAATTTTATGAGTTGTTATGAAACGCAGGCAAAGCCAGATCAAGTTGATCATTCAAAGAAGACTGGACTCTTTGGGGGGTGAAATGAGGAGGATGGAGAGAACTAGGCTGTTGAATGACATTGGAGACTTTCATTTACAACTTTGAGCTTGTTTTCCATTTTTGGGGAACTTTGACCCGTATGTTTTTCACTTGGAGACAGTCTGAAGCCAGTGAGAGTTCCTTGAACTCATATCACTTCTCAAAACACTTCGATGGATAAAACCTATCCATTCAAAGTCATATTTAAAGTGTCTGATTTCATTAAGGAGACGGGAATATTTGAAAAATGCTCACTGTGACATATGTTTACAGCCTTGGAACAAAACACTGTCAGAGGTCGAACTTCTCTAAGAGTCATTTGCCTTTTGTTGTATATTTTGTTGTTGTATATTTTCATGACCAGGAGGATGAGAATCATAACTGTCAGGATTCGTCAAGGTTCATTGTATATTATTTAATTCAAAGGTCAATCAGTTTCCTTAAAGCTCTTTCATATGCAGAAGCTAAAACAATAGACTAAAATAAAGCCAAACTTGCTTTAATAAACAACTATCACTGAAAAGTAGCCCCCAAACACCCATGTTTCCAAAGAAGGAACCATGAAGCTGGAATTTTACCATCATTTAGATTTTTTTTGTTAGTTAACCAGAAGTTTCAGACTTACCTTCATTGACCATGTATTTGAGTCATTATTTTACTGGGTTGGATGCTGTTACAGTCAGATTAAACAGTCGTTTCACAGGAATCATCAGCTCCTGATTTGCTGAATCTCTTAATGCAAGACGGAAAAGGACCATCACTGATGCCTCTTCTGTCCCTATGGCCACTCTGTCTTCGTTTTAATTAAAATGCAAATCACCCAGCTTGTGCACGCATGTGTGTGTCTACGTGGAATGTGCATGGGTGCGGAGTTTATTCTGGGATGGAGGCCAAATGGGTGTAAAATAGGACAAGAATGTGAATAATGTGTTTTCCTTGGTGCTTTCGAACACAGTCCCTCTTTTATGTAGTTCTGCACTTAGATCAGTATTAGCCCGGCTCTCTATTATTGACCCAACAACAGTCTGATGTCTGCTCAATTCTTTTCCCTCCTTTTCCTCTTTTCACTGTCCGACTCCATTTGTCTCCTCTTTCTTCCTCTACCGCGGCTGCTTTTGAGGGTAGACAAAAAGAAAATCACCAGCTAACTTTTCAGTACCCTGAAAAATGTGGTATGTAGTTAGTTTACCATTTGCTATGAAAACAGTTTCTTCTTCTGTTGTGTTTTAATTGACTCTGAAAGCAGCAGCCGTGAGTTAAAAAAAAAAGAGATTCACCCACATTGATTGTTTTTGCATGACCCAGTCTGACTCCAGCACCGGCAGCCCATCACCAGCACGGCGCATTTCTTGGCATTCTTAGGCGGGGTCAGAGGTCACAGAGGAGGTTTGTGTTAATCCAGGTCGCTGAGCTCGGGTTAAACGGTTTTAATGAGTGTTAATCTGAAGATCCCGTGACTGGCATCAAATTGTTTGTGTGGACTTTCACATTCAGCGTTCGATCAAGCTCGAAGAGTTTGTCTCTAAAAAAAAATTCTGGGAGTAGATCATCAGGCAATTCTCAGACTTAATGAAATCATGCTTCACAGGGATGGTTGACTTCTGAACGTATCGATTTCTTAAAGTTGTATAAATCAAATGCCGTGAGGTTCTCTCTTTAAAGAACACACTCGTACACAGTCAGTAATGTGGACCAATGGTCAGGCCCAGCCATCGCAGGTCCCTGGTTGGATCGTATATTTAATAAACTACAGCAACATACGTGCAAAGACGTTGTGTATTTGTTTGAGAGAGCCTGAAAGGCTCCCAAACTAGAGTAAAAGTGCAATCCCTCCAGTGTAACAGCGGCCTGCCCGGTCGGCCTCCTCCATGTTGGACAGGCCTGCTGACATCCGCTGACCCCTCCTGATGTGGTGGAGCAGATCTTCAGGTTTAGCTCGGCCACCCTTCATAGGAAACGCATTTAAGTCTCTTGTATTCATCGCCTATGTTTTGGGGTCTTTTCCCAGATCTAATGATCGTAGTTAAAAGTTGGAACAAAGACAGATCAGCAATTTTAAAAATGTGCCTTCCGCCTTATAGCACCCTTGTTGTAGCTGCTGGATCCCCCAGTATTTAGACTCTATTCCACAAGTAACTGTTCAGTTCTACTTTACTAAAATCAAACCGGTTTATTTTTTTTTCCCTTTCGTATCACATTGATGTCTGTAGGGTTGTTACGTGTGGTCATATATCCATCCTCCATTATCATTACCGCTTATTCCCTAATGGGGTCGCAGGGTGACTGGAGCCTATCCCAGTAGCCAATGGGGAGAGGCGGGGTCACCCTGGAAGGTCCCCAGTCCATCACAGGGACACACAGAGACACACAAGGACCAACAACCACACACACTCACACTAAGTGCAGTTTAGAGTCCAAACAACCTAACATGCAGGTTTTTGGAGGGTGGGAGGAAGCCGGAGAACCCGGAGAGAACCCACAGACACAGGAGAACATGCAGACTCCACCCAGAAAGGTCCTGGTTCCCCCGGGGACTCCAACCCAGAACCCTCTGGTCCTGGTTCCCCCGGGACTCCAACCCAGAACCCTCTGGCAGAAAGGACCTGGTTCCCCCGGGGACTCCAACCCAGAACCCTTTTGCTGTGAGGGGATGCCTAACCACCAACCTGTGGTGTGGTGGCTACCACCCCTGTGGTCATATTGTTGTGTTGTGTTAAAACTGTCTGGGTTCTTGTGAAGAAGTCATTTTTCGTGACCCATCCGGTCACGGTCCCTGTTGGGCCAATCGGTGGGCTGCAGCGTGCGGAAATCACATTTCAGCCTGACTCAGGTCGCCTTGAAGTCTGGCTTCATAGGCACAAAAATCGCATTTGGTTCCGGGCGTTGCTACATAATGGAAGCCAGTTAGGTCTCCCTGAGAGGGGACTGATGGGAGAGGCCCGTATCTTCTGCTCCAACTTGTGAACAAAACCCAGATACTTCCACTCCTCCACCGGGGAGAGGGTCTCTTTCATCCGGGGCGGTTCCCTCTCAGCGGTGGACGGTTCCCGGACACACAGGAAACCAGAGGTGGACAGAAGCATTGTTGGGGTGCAACTGGTCAGAGGGTCAACACACAAGTTAAAGACCTTCATAGATTCATGCCATTTTCTCAAGATGGTTGTAAAAATGTGCATCACTGCAGCGTTTGAGCCTCTCTGGGTAGCAACACCCGTCGCCTTAGGGCTGAATATCGTACTAGTCAGATGACAAAGTGTGTTCAGAGAGAGGCTTCTTCTGATTTTACTGCTGCGTGGAAATGGAACGTCCACCACCCTAATGCTGCATTCAGAACCAAGGTTTTGCCACGTTTCTTCCAAACATAGCTACGTATAAACAAAAAGATATTAAAAAGATGTGGATTGAAGTCCTGCCATCCCACTTCGAAAGGTACATAAGGGGCTGCGTTACCTAGCAGGAAATTGAGGAAAATGTTGTGTTTTACAGGGTGCATTTATAGTAAATAACTATAGTGAATCACTATAGAAATATAGTGAATCATTCCTACTTGAATTCTACTTGAAGTGCTGGAAATGTTGCGATCTCTCACATTTTGGTTTCTTAAATTTGAGCAAGAATGAGGAAGAACAGGTCCTTTTCCTTCTGGTCACTGCCACACAGCTTTCAGGTGATGTTGTGTATTGATTAGAGGAAATGTTCCGGTTTCAGTCACGGTAAGAGCAGGCAGAAACCGTGTTTAGATATCTGCTTCTGAGGGATAATGAATTTCAGCTGGAATACCAGAGTTACTGACACACACACACACACACACACACACACACACACACACACACACACACACACACACACTCCCTCTTTCTGCGCGCCTTATTTGGGTATATTTATTCTTGAAAAAGCCAAACAGAGCAGCCACGTGCGCGGTCCTGCAGAGCTCGGGAATGGTTTAGAATTTCTTTCGCAGCTCCGGAGGATGCTCCACATCAACTTTGTGTTGATTTGCCTTTTTTTTATTTATCATTTTTAACGTCTTTAAATATCTGCGCTTTTGTAGAAAAAAGAAGGAAAGAAACGTGTCTCCTTTTGGTGGTCGTGGCTTCAAAGTGGTGGTAAAGCTTTATCATTTGTAGCTGCAGTGTGTGGGTAGCAACACAAAACGCTGTTGTTGGGTAGTAACCGGTGTTGTAATTCAGTGGAGGGCCAGACACACCCTGCAAGAAATTCCTGGCAGTGATTTAAACTTTTGAAGAGTCCCAAATGAGTGAGCTTGTTTCAGAGCAGATACCTCTGTCAGCACCAGAGAAAACGCCTGTCGCTGCATCATTTTCTGTAACACTGTGTATTTAAGGTGATACACACATATATGCAATCAGGTTTATGACAATACTGTGGCCGAAAAGGCTTATTATGAATTTCACATGGCTCCAATTCCAAGGAAATCTCCGGTTGCCTTTACCCAGACTGATAGGATTTAGTCTGATCGGCTGCTATTTGTCCAGAAACATCTCAAACCGAAACAAGACTGGATGACCTTTATGAAGTTTTACACACACATACATGCACACACACACTGGCTCTCAGCAGATAAACTAGCAGACTAACACTCTGATGCTGTTCTGCTCTCTGACAGGCTGTTAAGTGGCATCACCGGCAGCAGAGAAATAGTTCTGGGGTCACGATGAAACGCACGACATATCTCTGTGTGTGTCTGTGTGTGTGTGTGTGTGTGTGTGTTTGTCCATGTGGCCTGTCAGTTCCCTCCTTATTAATCCACAAACTACACTGAGGTGACATTTGGTCAAATCTCATCCATCACTGGTTTTATTATTTTGGACCGAAATGACGATTAAAGAGTTGAGAGTGCTATAAGATATGCATTCGGAGGACTTAGTTACTGCTATACCACTTTCACCTCCTGTCAGTAATAGCGTATTTTAGTATTTAAGTTGAGTTCTTGACATTTTTTCAACTGTGTACTTTTTTGAGTAGACACTACGAAGCAGTGTTGGATAAGTTTGACCCATGTTTAAAACCAGTGACAAATATCTTCTTTTGGGTGGCACCTTGAGCTTGGGATTGATTTATTTGAATGGAAAGTGTGGAATGGAACATTTCCTGTCATGGGGAGTGAGAATCCACTCTGTCTTCCGTCAGCTAAAGTTGAGCACTGTGGCCGTCTGTCACAGATGAGCTTGCAAAAACAAATTTTCCTTCTTTTTTTATTTGTACAGGATGCTCTCTCATCTATTTAATCAGGCGATCTTTGCTCACAGCACTTACTTGCTCGGCAAATATATAGATATAAACGGGGTTCAGCAGTGAATTGACCTCAGCACTTCTTTGCATGCTTTTTCTGTCTCATGGTTTGAATCTTAGTGCCAGGAAAGGCTGTTTTAAATAAACTATCCACTTTACTATCCACTATCCAGCCAAATGCAAGGCTGGACGGGGTGTTGTTTACCCGTGACTGGACCGCAGTTTGGAGAGAAACTGGATTGGAGCTGGACACAGACAGGATGGGATTTAAAAAACAAAAAAACATGCCAGATGATCTGTCACAACCTCCTGATTGTCGTTCAGTGTGGAGGCCGGCAAAGCTCACCCCAAAGAGGGTTCACTTGGTAGACAAACATTTGGCTCTTAAAAATCTGTGCCTAAACTTAGCCGGCGGGCTCGTCCAGCCTTCCAGACTGCACCTGGAGGTCAGCAGCGGGCGTGCCTCTGTTTAATGAGCAACTCCCCTTCTAACAGACCTTTCTCTTTTCTTTTTTTTTCAAAGCAAAAGTCATAAAGGGATTGTAGCACACATCGTTGCTGGGCTAAGGGCAAATCCCACATGTCAACGCTCTGGTGTTCTGTGTGTGCGCCTGCAGGTGGAAGACAGCGGTAAGGCGCAGAGTTTGGAGCAGCCTCTTCTGGTGGGAGACGAGATCATCGTCATCAACGACGTGGAACTGAGCGGATACCGACAGGAGGCCATCGCTTTGGTCAAAGGATCGTACAAGACCCTGAAGCTCACCGTCCGCAGGTACGGAGATTATGTGTAACCAGGTTCAACCGGCTGGAGGGTGACTCATGATTACAATTGATTATCATGATTCTGATTATAATTGTACAGCTAAATCATATTTGTTTCAATCTGCAAACAATCTATTATTAACCCATAAACCAATTCTGACAGCAAAAAAAGCAAAAAAAACACAAACAAGCATCCATGGAAATGCTCAACAAACATGGCTAATCCACATTGATTTTTAGTCCTTATCACAAACCCAGCTCATTGGTAGTTTCCACACATGAATCAGAAGTGGCTTTTAACGGCACCATATTGACCAAATGTAGATAAAATGTGTTTTAACCCAATCTTAACACGTCATCGTAGCTTCATCATTAACAGAGCAGGCCGATCTTGAGGCTAAATTAGCTTTACAAATAAATGAACCTGTTTGTTTTCATCAGGCAAGTAGAAGATCGCCAGAACACGTCATAAAGTTCATTTAGGTCCAGCGTTTGCTGGGCTGCCGGCTTGTGTTGGCGGGGAAACGTGTTGTGTAACGACAGGTTTCAAAGAGAGCTCACGGTTTCTGCACAGATATTTAATTCGCTTGTATCATGAAGCCTTAAGAAGCTCCCTCCTTCACCCGTGTGTTCCCTGCTCTCTGGCTTCCTCTTACTGAGTCCGGGTAATCTGTAACTGATCAAGATTCTGTGGAACATCCCGGTCCAAGGTCCAGTTTTGAGCTGGCTGTTTGGAATAAACGCCCCGCCCTTCATCTTCACCCCCTCATCACTAACACTGGTCTTCTTCTGGACTATTTTACTGACCTTTTTTGTTGAAAATGTATCTGTTTAGACAACTGTGAGGCTTCATAGGTGAGTTGGATCGTTTTTGTATCCAAGCCTGATTTGACATGCATGCTTACTCTTTCTGCAGTTCTGATTATTTCCTAAAATAGCATTTAGTATTTGAGTCGTAAAAATGTTTTACAAGTGTATATAACACGTGCAGGTATTTAGAAAGGAGGGCTGAGGACCCACCGGTGGGATGTTCCTACATTAAGGGGTCCAAGTTCACATCAAAATTCTCAATTTTACAATATTTACCAATAAAATGCATTAAATGTGACTGATCATCACACACGGCGGCTTCCAGACGAATGTGCTTTAATCATTACACCAAACCTAACTGGGGAATTTACCTTGGACCAGTAATAGCAATTTGTTCCCCCCTTTATTATTTTATTGCTTAAATGTGAGGTCAAGTTGAAGTGGTGATTAAGGAAGATTAGCAAGAGCAGTCGTCTCCAAACACTTGAAAAGTATATGGAAGAGGGGTTATTCGGTTTGGATTTGATATTTCTTTTTTTAGTGACTGCGCTAAAGGAACTGAAGCACTTTGACACATGCAGATAAGACTAGGATGGCAGTTTATCCGCTGATTTCACAGCTAAATAAGGAATGAGCTGATATCTGTTTTTTGTTTTTTAATATTTCAGACGATGCTCCTGTGGCATAGTATGACAGTATAACATAAAGAACGAAAAGAAGAAAAAAAACCCCTGTTTTAATCACATTCCAAGTGTTTTTTTTTACATTTTTCTTATTGGGATGTGACAGATATATGCAACAGAAAAAGCAATCTGAGGCTAAACATATCTATATTTGCCGCTGTAAGATGGAACTAAACTGGTCTTCTAAAATGAAGAAATCATTTTTGACATAAAGTGGATCTTTGAAAAAACTGCCAAAAAATGTAGAGCGAATCATTTTGAATCACTGTGAAGACCTAGAATCTTTATTTTTGTGAGATGTTTTGAGTTATCCGAGATAACCACTACTAATTAACTACTAACTCACACTTGCCTGTGTGCACGCTGTGTAATAGTAGAGAAAAAGACACTCGTTTAGTTTAGAGGATTGGCCAAAACTGTATTTCTTTGGAGGCTGAATGGTGCTGCCTCTCAGCCAGAAGGTTACAAGTTCAAATCCCGACTGAGGGCCTTTCCGAGCATTGTCTTTAAAAAGTCAACTTTGGGTTTTGATTAATAAAAGCAGCATAAATGTAGTCCAGGCGGCACGGTGGTGTGGTGGTTAGCACCATGGCCTCACAGCCAGAGGGTTCTGGGTTGGAGTCCCCGGGGAAACCAGGACCAGAGGGTTCTGGGTTGGAGTCCTCGGGGGAACCAGGACCTTTCTGGGTGGAGTCTGCATGTTCTCCTGTGTCTGTGGGTTCTCTCCGGGTTCTCCGGCTTCCTCCCACCCTCCAAAAACCTGCATGTTAGGTTGACCGGACACTCCAAACTGCCCTTAGTGTGAGTGTGTGTGGTTGTTGGTCCTTGTGTGTCTCTGTGTGTCCCTGTGATGGACTGGGGGAGTGTCCAGGGTGACCCCGCCTCTCCCCCATTGACCACTGGGATAGGCTCCAGTCCCCCTGTGACCCCATTAGGGAATGAACGGTTACGATAATGGATGGATGGATTGATGGATAAATGTAGTCCTTCAGGTAGAGAGGAAGACATCTGTTTGGAAGTCCGGATTTAAAAGTGGACTTGTCCGCCAAGATACTAGCCAGTTTAGGAGAAAGCTGTGGCATCTCCTGGGCTGATGGTCTGAATTTTTTGGGCTTAAGGCGTGTCTTTGACAAAGGCTGCTGTTGCCACTGACGCTTTTTCCGGAAGACTTGTGTGTAAGGAGGAACGCACGTAAGGAGGACTTTAGACCTTTTGACGCACACACTTGTACACACACAAACACCAGGAAGCCCGCGTGGCGCCGTGGGGGGGGCGGGGTGGCGGCGGACAGCCACAGCCAACACTGAGCCGTGCTCAGTCTTCCTGTGGGGATCTGATGGGGGGGAACCAGGAGAGGTCGGCTCTGTACAGGTTTGTGCATTTAAAAAATAAGATGTTTGCATGTTTTTTTTTATTCGTTATTTGTTTCTGTTCTGGGGCTGAACTGAGGTGAACTGGGTGTGTGGCTGGAAAAGAGGTTTGCATGCTGTGGCCACGTGCCGGAGGTCAGACTCCACACCGGGGTTTCAGCCACAGTGTGAGGCTGGACACTCGGGTACAAATCGGGTGTGGAGGCTGAGTAATATGTGTGTGTGCTGATTCCCAGAAAAAAAAGAAAAGAAAAACGTTGCTGTTGTGTTTTCCTATTCTTTTCCATTTTGGACTTCCTGTTTGGACAGACATGTTTGTGGTATATTAGCTGATATTTACTGGGGAATTCACTTATAACTAAGCTACGAGCAGGTGGCATCCTCAACATTTCTTTCATATTCGACTTGAATGCATTTTGTAGATGAGTGTAAGAGCATTTTAATTAATTTACTCCAAAACTTTTCCCCCCGGCTGTATTGTGTGACATCTGGCTCGAGAAATGAGACGAGCAGCTTAAGACTGGTGACATCTTAGAGACTGTTGGTTCTTGAAATCTTGTTTTTTAACATTTGGCCCTTTCCCTCATCAGAAAAGGACCTGCTGAATGATAATGACATCACAGATCATAGAAAAATGACTCCTATGCAGTTCAGAGAGGTTGAAGTCGCAGCCTAAGTCCTTTCTTCTTTGCTTCTATTAAGGTAAAATAATGGTTATCGTGGTTTGCCAAGTTAATGGAGAAGACATTAATGTTTTTGGTGATTGTCTATAGACCTATAACCCCTCAGTACAAGAACTAAGAGCAAGTATAAGCCGTGCCTTTCACATTTCTGTGTGGGTTTTCAGATGGTGTCAGTTTTTACTTGTGACGGGATAAATTTGCACTATTCTTAAATTGCAAAAAAGCAACTTAGTGTGATAGTACTGTTTTTTTGTTTTTTTTAGTCAGGCACATTTTCTTCTCCTCTTTTCAAGCATGGTCCGCTTTTATTGGCTTACATCCTGTAGCTGGAGAAGCCCAGAGGTAATAAAGATTTATTAAACTCAACCAGTGGATATTACCTCACAGGACTAAGGTCTGATTATGTGCAAGCGTGTGTGTGTGTGTGTGTGTGTGTTTGTGTGTGTGTGTTTGTGTCTTTCCTATTAGGCAATTTTACCAACACGTGTTTGTGTGTGTGATTCTGTCAGCTTTTAGCTGCTTTCACAGTAGGCCTACACTTTATCTGGATGTGCATTTGCATGTCCTCCATCCTCAAATGTGACGTGACACCAAACGCACCAATCAGACGCGGCCTCACTCACCACACCTGTTCCTCCATCCGTCCGGCTCCTTCCCCTCCACTCCTGCCCGTGCTCGCTCTGATAGGCGCCTTCAGGACAGCCCTGTTTGGCAGAAGACTTTTGTCAGGTTTGACAGCCTGAGAGACGCACACTCACACACACAGTCTCAGCCGGAGACGCTCTGAGAGAGAGAGAGATATGCCAGCCGAGTGTTCACAAGAAGCCGAATCAAAGCAGTGTTTTCTCAGGAGCTGCTCTACAGAATTGTAAGTGTTTTTGTGTTTTT
This sequence comes from Menidia menidia, assembly GCA_907169785.1. Lineage (NCBI taxonomy): Eukaryota > Metazoa > Chordata > Actinopteri > Atheriniformes > Atherinopsidae > Menidia > Menidia menidia. Next base: position 1,876,139 of record CAJRST010003335.1, on the reverse strand, counting down.
TTTGTATACAGAACAATTAGAAACATTTTGGATCTCTTCTTAACTGAGGATGGGAAGTAGAAGTGTTTAGAAATGTACATATATATGTACATATATATGTACATAAATATGACAATTATTAAATTGTCATATTTACTATGACAATTTAATATGTGTGTGTGTGTATATATTTTCTGGTGACTGCCCATATCAACGGCTAGTTCTGACACCTGAGGCTACCATTTTTTTTAGAGGCCATAGTAAGCTTTTGGGCAAAATTAGCTTAATATTTCTTCACGTAAAAGTTTGTAAAGTTTGTAACGCCAAGTCAACACTCCAAATTGAGCAGTTAGTCCCCCCCCCCCATTTAGGACACAGCCTCAAAACTTCCAAGTTGTGGTGGAGATATATCGTTTTTTACTTAATGACATCGCTCATTTCTATACTGATGACCTTATTGCTGGTTTTTGGAAACTCTATATATTTGAGCAGTTCTAAATGGTTGCTTTATATTTCCAATAAATAGAAGCAGACATGGCGTTTCTCTTCGCTTCTTATCTCCTTACAGGAGTAGCTCGATTTGAGCCCTTTGATCATTAAGCTGACATGACAGTAAAATGACCAACTTTGTGAATAAGTGAATGATCCCAACACGGATCTGTTCCTGTAGTGTCTGATATAATGAGGAGTTGGGGTTGTGTCACAGGTAGCAGCCGGCTCACAATAAACATTAAATTCCGTTTATGGTGTGCGTGTGTGTGCGTGTGTGTGTGCGTCCTGTGTTTGTGTGGTAAGAGAGTGGAGCCTCCTTCCTTTCTAATTGATACCTGACACTTCACTCGTGTGGAGTGTGTGTCGGGCGGCTTTAATGCGGGTTGAAAATGAAGACGAGGGGCTGTTTGAGCCTGTCTACTGGTCTGTTGTCCCCTTGAATCATGCGTGTGTGTGTGTGTGCGTGTGTGTGTGTGTGTGTGTGTTCATCAGCGGTAGTGCTCATACCTCGCGCCTCGCAGCTGTTCTACCTTTACCTTTAGCCGGGTTTTGTCTTCTAATGTTCATTAGCAGTCTGTGTTCCAGTGGTGTCATGTTACAGTAGAAGAATTTTTATTTCCACTCGGGCAGAAAGTCAGTCTTAATCTGCTATCTGCTGGATGAATACTTGCCTGAGGTTGGAATGTGAAGGCAGTACATGAGCTAAAAAAAAAGTTTCTTGGAAGAAAAGCATTTTTAAAAAAAAGAAAAAAGTAATTGACATGGTTTGTGATTAACTTTCTCCTGTTGTTAAAGAGGTTAAAGAGTTTCTCATTGGATCGTCAATGTATAAAGAAAAAGCACAATAAATAATAAGGTTTTTGTCTGAACATATTTTGCTTGGAAAACTGACTATGGGTTATTGTTCAGACACTTTTAGTCCCAGGAGGATGAGACCCATGAGATGCAAACAAGTTTTGACGTTTTAGTAGAGTCATTGATTTCTCCATAAGGATGGATGTAATATTTTTCCTAATCACTTGGATTTAAACTCAACTCCAACGGGATTCCACTTAAGTAATAGCTGATTAATGCCGAAAGGGATGTTGAGGAAAAAATGAATATATGTTGATTAATTAATAATCAATTAAACAGAAAGGGAGGTATTCTGAGATTTCATCAATGTTTTTTAATTCACTTAGACGAAATGCTTCCCCACTTTATTCCGTGACAAGGAAAAAAATGTTTTACTCTTTGTCCTTCTTTATCTCCCTCTTTTCATGCCCTACATTCAGAAAAACTCTTCTTTAACTTCAGTCCTATTTCGCCCACTACTATGAAAATCCATTCATTTTCCATCCAAAGAACTTTTCCATGTGCTACTCTGTCACTGCTACCACCGAACTTGTCATTGTGGCTAGCTAAGTGTCTTTGTTTGTTCGGATTCCAGAAAGGTCCTGAAGCATCAAAAGCATTACATCATGTGTTCCAGACCTCCGTCCCGTTGTGTACCTGCTTCGTGCCCTTCCTCTTCTTCTTTGTTAACTTGTTTTTTGGATCACGGAGCTGGCATTTTCCGTGTAATTAGAATGTTGTGAGCCCTAAATGTGTCCGCATCTTCCCCCCTATGTAAACACAAACACCAGACTCTAATAGCGGGCGTTGATGGTGTGGGTGGAGAACATGCTGCTTTTCTTTCACGCTCAATGGCGGACGCCGTCAACGGTGCCAACAAGTTTCACAGCCACAGTCGCTTATTTTCTATCAGCCAGGGTGTCATTCAGCCTGGCTGTCAGGCCCTGTGGGGTTTGGCCTCGCCGTGCCTCCTCTGTGAGCATCAGCCGGGATTCTGGGGAGCAGGTTTGACTTCCTGCCGCTCTTCCCCGGACTCGGCGTTTTGCATGCACTTTGTTCCATGTTGCGTCTTTTGTTACGGAACAAAGGTCTGTCTGAAACCACAGACGTTAATCTCAATAAGTCCATTTATTTCCTCTCCCATTTGCAGAGTTCATTCAGTTGGCTTTAGCTAACTGTTTGCCAACTGATGATTTCCTTCTTTAAGTTTAATCCAGCCGTTGTGAAGACTGCGGAAGTAAAAGAAGTGTGTAAACCGACGTGTGCGGCTGGTTCTTACTCTGATACGACATGTGACCATGCGGGGAAAGACAATGCCAAAGATGAAAAGCTAAAAACCTAGCATGAAGACTGTCTTTTTGGTTTAGATTTCATGCTTTATTATTTTACGAGGACTTCCCAACATGACAAATGAATTTGTATTCATCGCCAAAGTGAACAATGAAAAACCTCCTCAGGTCTTTTTTTCTCTTTTTCCCCCCACCATTTTCTTCCATTTCTATTAAACCCACCCTTTGATCTGCTTTTGTGGTTCATTTCTCTTCCCACAAATGGTTTGAACCCTGGAGGCTGTTTGCTGAAACATCAGAAATGTTCCTCAGACAAACACTCAGGAGTTGAACCAGCTACTTCTGTAGCCCAAAGGCTGTCAGATCGGATAATACGTCGACCCTACTGTCTACCGCCGGCCTCTCAGGGGCATCTGAAAGTCTCCCTTCTTCCTCTCTCCCTCCCTCCGTCTCCCTCCCTCTCTCTCTCTTTCTGTGTGTCTCTCTCTCTTTCTTTTTGTCTTTCTCCATTCATCTTTGGTGACTCTCTGTCTTTGTGCTCTTTTGTTGCTGGTTGACGTAATCAAGCTGAATGAATGTTTGAGTTTCTCTGCTTGGAAAAAAAAAAGAAGAGGAAGAAGTCATTAAAGGAGCAAAGCACATCGACGCCGTTCCCATGGCAACCCCTCTGTGTGGATTTGTGGGTATGAACAGTGTTCCTGGGACTCAGATCTATGAATACAGTGACTCCGTGGGGACCCAAATGGTGTTGCTTTCCACTTGAAAACAACATCCAACGATTATTTAATTTCAAATTAAGATTTTTTTTTTTTTACCATGGATAAGTGGGGCTAGATTTTGAACGGCTAACAGTGAAAGTAATACTTTTATTACATTTCTAACCCTTTAATGTCCCTGTAAAAGTAGATTGCAGTTCTCAGGGATCATCCTCTCATATTAAAAAATACGGAAGCAAATCTAATTGAGGTTTATCATTTTGTCTAGGTATGTAATAGCTTGAGAAAGTATTATCTAATCCAATGGCATGTCCCAATTTTCAACCACTGGTCCAACAGATGGTATCTTTACAATAACAAACTTTATTTCATGCTTCATTATAATCTGTGTGTGAGACTGAATAGGACATTCCAGTGTTTCTTGTAAATTCGGAAATCTATACTAGAACGATTACAAAGATTTAAAAGGAAACATTTCGGGCTTATTTGAATTTTTTAGAAAAACACAGCTCTGCTTTTCAGTTTATTGTTCACCCAACGACTAATCAGTGTACACGAGAAGCTCATGAAGAATATACTGTTTTATAACTGTGGTAATAATAATAATACAAGTAATGAATAATAATAACTATGTCACTTCATAATAAATACTTAATTTCCTAGCATTATGACAATCTAAATTCTCCAACATTGATGGATGAATGAGTTATTTCTGTATTCTATTCTATTTTTAATAATTAATCATTATCTCTATGATCCAAAGCATCATAAGTTGAGAGTTGAAAAGTTGATCCTACAAACGTTCTTGATCAGGTTTTTCTGATTGTCCCTCAGAAGGCTCTAGAGCTCCCTGTTTGTGGTGTTTAATGCCACTGTTCTGTAATATTTCTACCTTAAAGCGGGCTTGTTAACATGTCTGGCTGTCTGCTAACCTGAAAAAGGTTGAAAATGTTCGATTAGCCGGACTATTCTTCTGCTCTTCCTCTGCCGCCGCCGCTCTGTTGAATTTTCCACCTGTCTGCTCGGAGCATTTTGCCCACAGTTGCCATTCTCTGCCGGGACAAAAGAATGCCTTCACTGGGGGAGGGAGGGGGGGGTGAGGGGTGAGTCAGCAGCCCCCAAAACGAGGAGTTGCTGCTTCAAACCTCAACCTTCACGAGGCTTTCTTTATCCCCCTTTCATTTCATCTATGATTAACTTCTTTTCTCACTTTGGTCCCAAATTGGGTTGTCACATTTCAAAATTGGAAATAGTGGACATCGTTAGAGAGGTTTGAGTGTGTGTGGAGGGGGGTTGTACAAACATTTCTGATCAGGAAAATATAACCTCCATATATATGTGTAAGAATAAACCCTCCCCCCTAATAATATTTACCCCAGTTATACAGTATGCAGCCATTTCTAACACTCTTATTGGTTAATACTGCTTAATATTAAAGAACCACTGTGTAAATCTCACCATGACAGTTTGGCTGGCCGCAGTTTTTCCCGTAATATTCATCAAAATACGAAACAAATTGTGAAATAAAGGGCGATTAAGCATTTTGGCAAACTTATTCCCAATCCCTAATGGGTATGGTCAGGGTTCAGTGGTAAGGGTTAGAATTACTGTACAAAGTTGCGTTGAATTGACCGAAATGACTGGTTTATAATATTTGGCACAATGTAGAAGCCTTGATTGTGTAGCTTCTATTTATTCAGTGTACGGTATATAAAATGCTCGGTTAGACTGAGCTGCATTAGCATTTCTAATGACGACATTTCTACCGATTTCTGGATATTCTTGGTAAAATCTCTACAGGAAGCTTAAAATATGATGTGGTGAAGACTTGTGTTCTAACTTGTGGGAACTTTGGAATATCCAGAATGTTTCAGGGTTCCTGTGCATGTAAGAAAATGTCTGGTTTCGTTATCACTGAATGTTTCAGAGTGCAGGGATTGAGGTTACTAGCTATGCTAGCCGCTATGATAACAGCTATTTAGGAAAAACAAAAGACAAAAGAAGATGAAACTGTTGCTATCTGAAAAGTCTGAAGCTTAATAAAAGAAATTAGCTTTGAGTGAATGTTGCATCGCAAGTATTTGTCTGAACTTTGTGTATTTTACATCCGTTACACAGTCAGTAACTGCTCTGAAGCTGTTAGCGTGGAATTTTATTAACGTGGGATCTAATGCGTCATGAGGAAATATTCTTCATTTGACATTGACTGTGTAAAACCTGTTAAACTGAAGTGATGTCAGAGACAGATAAAACGTGTAATGAGTGTGTGCGCGCGTGTGTGTGTGTGTGAGATGAGATGGAAAGTGGAATGTGACACACGCGGTCTGGACTGTTGGGCTGATTTCTGGGTGTTTGTGGCTGCCGCGCATTCCTCCGACGAGCTGGACTGGTTTCCCTTTAATGGGCTGTGATGCGTGCACCTGTCGGTGTGAGTGTGTGTGTGTGTGTGTGTGTGTGTGTGTGTGTGTGTGTGTGTGTG
>CAJRST010003335.1:1851044-1870340 GCA_907169785.1 Menidia menidia | reverse complement strand
GTGTGTGTGTGTGTGTGTGTGTGTGTGTGTGTGTGTGTGTGTGTGTGCGCGGCAGATTAGAGCTGCGACGGCTGCTGGACGGAGTCCACGCCGGCTGGAATGTCCTCCTGTAAGCCTGGGTGTGTTTGCAGGTTGTGTTTTGTGCTCCGGATTCATCTCTCAGTTCAGAAGCATTGTGGAGTTAAATAGCTGCGCTGGGTGGGGGGGGGGGGCCGTCGTGGTCCACCCTAATTACTGACCGGGCTGGATGTCACCTGATGAATGCTGTTTGCTTCCAAAAGCCCCGTTAAAAGCTTCTGTTTTTATTTTTAAACCTAAAGGCTCCCGATGGAGTTTTTAATATTTCCGATCTATATGAAGCTGCTGTTGTCTGGGAGCTCAGAGTTCTGTAAACGCTGGGGTTTGTAACCTGTACTGTACACATCTTTTAAGTATTAATGCTGCTTCATGAGGAGGAAAGAGCAGTGTCATACTTAACTGACCCTGATTGTAGGGTCAGAAGTTCACTTCCATGTTCCTATGAGCTTTTTAAGTGTGGGCAAGGCTCTGAACCCTAAGTTACCTCCTGGTGCATCCACCGGTGTGTGTGAATGTGTGTGAGTGTGAGTAAATGGACAAAATGTAATGTAAAGTGCTTCAAGTGGTCACTTTAATTGGATAAGAGCCACAAAAATCCTTTTACCGTGTAGCAATTGTTACATAACATAGCTACATATCATATCAGACATATCACATAACTTAAAACAGATAGAACTTTTCAATTCAAACCCGTAATCCATCTTCAGTATCCTGTTAATCCAGTTGAAAGTCCTGAAGAAACTGGGCTACACTACAAAAAAGGAAGGTTTATGAAGTCCTGTTAAAGGTTTTCAAAAATGTAGGAAAAGTTTAGATCTATGGAAAACATTCTCCACTAAGTTTGACGGAGTCGACTTCTTCTCAGCTCTTTTTTTTACTATGTGCTCAATGTTCAAACCGGTTTGTAGACAGATATAGAAACCATGTGCTATGCTTTAAGTTCAGCATTCCTCAACTCTCACTGTCCCTTCCATGACAGTCCAAAAATATCAGAGATATTTTAGATAAATGGGCTTCAGATCCCTTTCATTAGAGACGTGCATCACATTATAATATCCAGAGACAAACCAAATATATATGTGTAGCCCAATCTAAAGACTCATAAAAGTCTCTGTAAAACAGTTTTCAGACTAAATCTCTGTCAACTATTCCAGTGATTTCATAGGTGTTTGCTGCATAGTCTGTTTGTTACATTTTCTTTTGATATCTCTGTCTTTTAACCATATCTCCAACTGCTTTTAAACTGAAAGTGGGACGTTTTTTCTCTTGAAGTAGCAGCGATAAGAGGCCAGTTTGCCTCTACTGTGCACAGGTCCGACTGATCCGTCCTCAGTCTGTGGTTGTGAGCTCGGATCCACAGGCTGGAACTCCCCAAACAGAGATCGGAATGAGCTTTTGTTCCACCTGCATCTTTGTGCGAGCGTTGGTCGCGACCGGCTCGCCCACATACAAAAACGGAAAGTTATTTGCTTTGTTCAAAAAAACAAAAGGGCCACATGAGAGTGATTCACCTTCCAGGTTATTGTCAGCGGGGAGCTGTGACCTCCCGGCTTGTTGTTGACAGCGCGGCTGACCTTTGACCTGCGGTTTACTGAGCCAGGCCTGCAGGCCTTTGTGATGAGCAGCGTTTGATGAATGCCTAAATTGTGAACGCAAAGTCATCAGTAGAGAATAGAGACATGTAGGCTGTCCCGTTTGAACCTGTTGGACCAGATGTGGCTCTCCTTTGGCTGTTGTGTGGTTGTAGATTAGCCAGATCTGCTCAGAGCTGGAAAATCACGGGGTCAGAACGACTTTGTGAATGGGACAGACGCCTATAAAAATATATAAGAAGCGCGATAAAGAAGTGCGATTCATTTTAAAAGTCAAAGTTAAACCATCATTCTGCGTCCGATACCACCTTTAAATAGATCTAAGCCTCATTAAAAGAGCTCTTAAATGAAGATCTGTTCACGACTTGTGAACATTTAAAGGTTGTAAGTGCCAAACAGGGGTGGTTTCAACAGTTACTAACCAAACATTAACTAAAAGTTACAAAAAATATGTAGTACGTAAGAGGTTTAATTGATTATGCGCATAAATTTGTGTGTTAGTAATGCAGCACGCCAATAAAATGCAAAATAGGAGCAACAGAGAAGTAAAATAAACAACACTCTCCCCAAAAAAGTACACATATGAAATAAAAACCAAAACAAAATATTGTGCATATAATTCAGTTCAGTACATTTTTTCATTCATATGTATATATATATATTCCTTCAAATCACAACTAATTGCATCTCAAAGCCCTTAAAGACCGAGCCCATTTCCACCCAGATGTAATGCAGTTCATTATAAAACATTCAGATTTCATAGATTAATTCAGTTTGTATAGCTTCTCTCTCCAGCCGTCACTGGCCAGGAGGTGGGGTACACGCTGGACAGGTGCCTGTCCATCACAGGGCCACACAGCACACAGCCATGCATGTGCACACTCCATTCATAGTCCAATCAAGCAGACTTCTCATTGGTCCAGCTCGTGCATCTTCCCATTTGCTAGTATTTGGTTTGCTGGGAGGCGGGAGTGTGGAAACTCATGTGTTTACATGAAATTAGGTCTATGTCCTAAAGTTGATGAGTTTACCACATTTGAGGAGCTATTTCTTTGTTTTTTGTCACTTTTTTAATCAAATTTTTGTTTGTTTTTATTTTTTGGTGGATCTTTAATTAGTATTTTTGTTTAATTTTTGTTTTTAATTTTTGTAATTTGCTTGTAATTTTGTAAGTTTTGTCAATTTTGTTTGTAAGATTTAAAGGTTTGTAATTTGCTTAGTTTAAATATTTATTTGGTTTGGGGTATCCTATATATTTATGTGTGAAATACACTTAGACATATAGGATTAAGGCAGTCCTGGATGCACGTTGGTGGTCATATGTTTTTTTTTTACCAGTCAGTCAGTCAGTCAGTCAGTTAGTCAGTCAGTTAGTCGACCAATCAGCAGGCAGGCCTTCACTCTGTCACAGGGTGAGCAGGTGAGGCAGTCAGAAAGGTTAGTAGGGAGACAGCAAGGGGAAGGAGAGACAAAAAAAAATCCAGAGAATGTGTTTTTGTGGTGTGCCTGCCAACTTTGGAATAAAATGGATGAAGGAAGTGCATTTTTGACCTTTGGAACTTTTTTTTTTTGGACTGCATGAAACCAGAAACCATCGTGCACTAAGTGACTATTTAAGTCAAGCCTTCAGGCAGAGCAGTTAAGGAAATGTTTTGCTTTTCAAGAACAAATCATTACTACAAATGTAATGCTCAGAGAAGCTGCAAAAATACCCCTATGAGCTCAAGAAAAAACAAAACTTTGACTCTACAAGCCACACTTAGCATGCGATTGGGAAATTAAATCTGAGTGGATTCTTTAGTATCAAACCTGAGAATAAACTAGAGTAGATCAAGAGTAAAAAATAGACTTTTCTTAGGTCACAGGCAAAGTTTATCAGCACTGGGCTCTTCACGGACAAAAAACTCTCCCCGAACTCCGTGTGTCGGGGGAATTTGTCTTCTGGACTGGGCCCCCTCCTAAAAAGGACTGGACACTACTGAGTGCTTATTGGCCAGTTACTTACTAACCCCATAACCCTGACATGAACCGGCCAGGTCCTAATTAATGCAGATAACCTTGGAAAGTGTTAACAAAGTTTGTGTGTGCGGTTGACCTAATGACGTGTGTGTAATGTAGCAGAGAGAGAAAAAGAGAATTTTGTGATTACAGCCAGAGAATTTAAGACAAAAGTAGAGTTCTAAAAGGAATAAGACAATTAACATAGATCATTTTATAACATACTATGCTAAAGTGAGAAGTTATAACCAAATTCTAACAACAGATGGGACCAAACTGGTGATGTTTACTGTAATGCATAGCACCACATCAGGCAAATCTAAACAGAGTACACCAACACAAAAGCCTCATGCAAGGGTCCACCATAGACTCCCCCAAAGTGAAAGTGGAATGTGAGTTCATCTGTCTGACAGCTAACAGTTGGCTCATTTGAGTAGACAGAAAGAAACACGATGATACAAAAATGTCTCATTAAGAAGTCGATGATGGAAGAATTATGGGTTGTTTTCTGTCTCCTCCCACAGAGAGTTTGATCCTGGATACATCGAGGAGTTTGACTCCCTCCCCCCCCCCGGGCCCCCCCCCCCCCCCTCCCCCCCCCTTTAGCCCCCCCCGGCCCCCCCCCCCCCCCACGAGACGGAGCCCCTTCGTCCGGCGAGGGCCGGCCGTGTTCGGCAGTCCAGCTGCGGATCAGAAACAGGTAACACCACCCACCCCCAGATCCACCGGACAGTGGTCCACTGGCCAGTGGTCAGTGCCCCAGCTCTCACCCCAAACACCATAATGAGGGTGGAAACCCAGAAAAATGTTGACAGTTTACGTGTGAACGTGTCTCCTGCCATTGTGTCGTCGAGGAGGATTTCCCGTCTAATAAGTTCAACGGTTCCTTCCAGTGTTGATAAACACTTGTATTCTTCCTCTTTGGTCAGTGCCCAGCAGGTCAGAGCAGGAAGTGATGTCCGAGCGGTGGCAGATTAACGGCGGTCAGCTGAAGGGGTCTTCACCCCGGGCTTTAGGATGTCCTGACTCTGCTTCCTGTGTGTGTGTGTGTGTGTGTGTGTGTGTGCGTTGTCGGACCTGGCTGTGTGTGTTTGGGCCTGAGGGGTCACACTCTGACCAACAGGAAAACGTACTCAGATTGCCATGGTGACCAGTTACTGTTTGACACGGGAGCTGTAAGTAAGCTGGTTTGATTTGCCTCAGCTCAGTTAGAATAGTTTTTACAGCGACTTTTAATGTATTTACTTTGACTTTGTTTAGTCGAAGCTACAAAAAAATGTTTTTATTTATTAGATCTTAACATTTTACGGGCTTTTTGTTATGTAATATTTTTTATTTAGTGTTCTGCTTACTTCCCTCTATCAGGACTACTCTGATAACACAGTCAAATATTTATTCAAACATTTATTCTGCCCATATTAAGAAGAGTATAAAAATATAGTGCACCATAGTTCAGTTAGTAAAGGCAAAATCGCTTTGAGTGCACTTTAAAAAAAATTGGTCCTCTCCTAACTTTATTCTCTTAAGAAGAGAAATTCAAATAAGCCCACAGGAAACAGGATTACTTGTGTTCAAGTCCCTCAGGCATTTAATATTAAGGATTTAAGAAGACTTGGCATTGCATGTTTTACATGAGGTGGAAGGAAATGATGCACTCAAGGTCTCAGTTACAGCCAAAAAAAAGTGTATACATATATATATATATATATATATATATACACAGTAGGGAAAATAAGTATTTGACCCCTTGCTGATTTTGCAGGTTTGCCCACTTACAAAGAATGCAACGATCTATAACTTTAATCATATGTACATTCTAACAGTGAAAGACAGAATCCCAACGAAAATTCCAGAAAATCACATCATATGAATTTCTAAAAATTGATAACCAACTGATGAGGAAAAATAAGCATATTTTGTAAGTGGGCAAACCTGCAAAATCAGCAAGGGGTCAAATACTTATTTCCCCCACTGTATATATATATATAGCCTAGAAAAAGAATAAACAATATATAAGGATATAAGAAGATACTCTGACAAAAATATGAGGAAAAAGTGAGTAGATGGTTATGAATATAGCATCTTATGATTATGGAAGAAGGAAATAAGTAGCATGGATAAATAGTCGAGTGTCCAGTTAAAGTGGCATCCTGCTGATGTCCATGTGAGTCTTGATTTGGGCCAAAACCAGTCATCCAGACCAGACACTGCACAGGTCTTAGAACAGTTGCCTGAGGTTCCATCCGAAATCTGCCCCCTGACTTGATATAGCCCCAGTATTTAAACAGTCCGGAATCACTTCCTACTGGAAATGTTGAAGCTCAGGTGTTCTGGGGCCCTCTGCGCTCACAGGTTAGTTCAGTCAGTAACTTTGTTTGTCTCCCTCTTTGTCCCGTGGCAAATTTCCCAACACAATGCACCAGATTGAGCCGAACATTAAAGCTCCCAGACCTGAAAAACCAAACAATAATCCATACAATTCTCACGCAAACAGGCTTTGTGATGCTGGGCAGAACCACAAAGTGAGTGAGGTGAAAGCTTTTACAAAATCCATTTCATGTCACCATCATCAGAATATGAAAACACACACATATACATATATAGAAATGTATATATAACCACAAGCGCAGGTTTCTGAGTTTATTTCTGAGAAGATCACTTGTCTGTTCCCACGTTTGTGGGTGTATTACCTGAGAACTGCCACCACCCCCAGTTTGTCCATCTCCGTACCCACAAACAGTCTATAAATACTGAGCGCCTGCCACAGCCACTTTTACCCTAATAAGGAGGTCAACTTCAGGAAGTAGAGTGTGTGTGTGTATATTTGTAAGCGTGTGTGAGGATCTGTGTAATGAACCTCTTACCCTTAAGGGGGAGCAAGTGCACATTTAAGTCTGCACGGCACTAATGGCTGCGAAACATCATGTAAGTCCGACGTGTGCAGGTCTTTTATTGTGAAAGGATGGCTGAATAGCAGTAGCTTTAGTTTTCTTTTTTTTCTTCTTTTATTTTCCGAATCGCTCCTCAGCTGAATTGGACGAGAGCAGCAGGTGACAGAGTCATTAAAATGTACTCGGCTGTTGGTATGAATGAGAGATAATTCTCCCTCTATTCCCCGGGCCCTCGTGGTTATCTGATACCATGGAGTAGAGGGGCCGGCCATGCCTGCCTCTTATTGGTCAAAGACAGGAAGCGTTCCATCAGAGTCCCGTGAGGCTGGGTGTTAATCTAGAGAAGGATAGATATGCAGATTTGTAAACACAGACTCTTTCTGACTCCGTCTGTCTTCTTCTGTTGTTTTTTCCTTTCCTCTGGTCTACTTTTCCTTGTGTGACCTGTTCCTCTGCTCTCCCCTTCCCTAATCTTGATCTTTTTTTAAAACTCCTTCTCATCTTTCCTGTATTGTTTTCTGTCTCTTTGCTCTTAGTGCTCTCCCCTTTGCTCCTTAAAGGTTTTTTCGATGGAATCACCGCATTCCACTAAAACGACATCATCTCTTATTGCGCAAACAGCAGTTACAGTGTAATGTAAACAGCTCCCTCAAACACACACACACACACACACTCACAGAGTTCTCACACACACGCAGGTAAAGCAATGCAACACGATCAGTCTTCATCGTTCTGTTTATCGTTTTGAGGGTTCTTGGTGGAGGATGTTTGGGACCTGCACCCTAAATTTAACCATGGAGCAGAATTTTCAGCTCCAAAGGTCATTTCCTCAGAAAAACTCTTCACTCTGCAGAAGCTACTTTTAGCAGCAAGCTACATGCCGATCAAATCCCCCTACTTCTGTGAACCTGATAAGTCAGAAACTTTTTTTTTTTTTGGCTGGTAATTTACACATCAGACGCAGCTACTCAGCTTCTGCCCCACCGCTACATTAGCATGACTCACAGCCTGTTTAGGCATGTGACCCACTGGATACACCACTAAATGGGAATTGGCACAAACGGGGTGATGACTAGCGCGTCAGGGCATGTGAGCTGTCGGGTCTGAAGGTTCCTCAGCTGGGAACGAGCATAAAGAAGCCAGAATTCATTATCAGAGGTGTGCCATTTAAGCCCGAGAGCAAAATCCAACAAGTACTCTGGCCTTCTTTGCCTGTCACTTCCTTTTCAATATTTTTTTACTTACACATTTGAAGCTACTTTAAGAATTTGTGATGCCAGTAATAGACTATAGATGCTACTTAGAGAATGTCTTGAAACATGGCTTTATAGTCAGAACATCACAACAATTTGAACTGTCTATAATCAGCTTTATCAGCTTTATCTAAAAAAAACAGCTGGCTATGTCCTTCTCCAGTTTTTCTTTAAGTCATCCTAATTTTTCATTCTATAATTCACATGTTCTTTAATTTTTCCAATTCATTTAGTTTCCACCACCCATTCTAGTTTTCCATCATTTCCTGTATTTTGATTTTAAAAGAAAATATACCGGTAATGAAAATGGCAGAGTGTTAGCTTAGCTTCAATCCTTATTTTCTTTAGGTGCCTTTTTGTTCTCGCTTGCTTGTCTCCTCAACTCAACTCAACTAAAACTTTATTTATAAAGCACATTTAAAACACCCGGGTGACCAAAGTGCTGTAGTGATATGACAGTTGCAGGAAATAAGGTAAAAACTAAAAAGCAAAAATACATTGAAACAATTCAATAAAATAGAATGAAAATAAAATAAAATAAGTTAAAATTTAAATAAAAATGTAATTTTTTTTGCCACTCAGACTTGATTTAAAGCCAGGGAGAAGAAGTGTGTTTTTTGGCAGGATTTAAAAACCTTGATGCTTGAGCTTGAATTTAACTTCAGGAAGTCTTTTTATGTTCACCCTGTATGAATAACCTTTAAAAATTATGTTTGTCTATTTCTACTCCCTAGAACTAAATGCTGTGCTTCAGTTAGCATATTAAAGCAACTTACTTCACAACTAAAGTTACCAAATCAAATTTCAGCTGGAAAATGCATGTGTGGAGTTTGCATCCTCTGTCTGTGCACTGGTTCTTTATCGATACTCTATCTTTATCCATCTGTCACACAGAGATAAACAACTACACACACTCACACTTATGGACAATCTGGAGTGTCCATTTCACCCTGCATGCATGTTTTTGGACGGTGGGAGAACAAACTCCTCACAAAGGTCCCGGTCCCCCTGCAGGACTTCCATCTCCCTCCCACAATTGAAAACCTCAGCTGGTGGTTTTAAATGGATTATTGAGGCATATGAACAAGCAAGTTTGTGTGTGGCCTGTCTTGGAAATAGCCTGGTGACCTGTAACCTGGAAAAAGCTCCAGTTTTAATATGACCCCGAACAGATAGAAGTAAAGGTTTCAAATGATTCAAGAAACATCACATTTTTCCACTGTGAGAAAAAATCCATCCATCCCTGCCTCCATCCATCCATCCATCCATCCATCCATCCATCCATCCATCCATCCATCCATCCATCCATCCATCCATCCATCCATCCATATATCCATCCTTGCATCCATTCTTGCATCCATCCATCCATCCATCCATCCATCCATCCATCCATCCTTCCTTGCATCCATCCATCCATCAATCCCTGCATCCATCCATCCATCCTTACTTCCATCCATTTATCCATCCATCCATCCATCCATCATGTTTCTTTAAAGTTTTTAAATTAAGAAACACTTTTAATATCACTATAGTGAATTACAAACCAATTCATTTGACCCCATGCCATGAACAAACTGCTCTGTTGTAACTTGTATGTTCACATTGATAAATCGGCCCCAAGAAGGAGATATTTAGAAGGTTATCAGATGTTGACACTGTGCTGGCAGGTAAATGAGCAGATCTTCTATGTTTATGTTTATGTTTATGCATTTGGCAGACGCTTTTATCCAAAGCGACTTACAGAGTAGACACAATATTACATTTATCATTACTATGACAATAAGCTATACAGAGGAGAAACACTGATCAGAGTCAGTGGTGACAGCAAGAGATAGAGGTAGAGGGACTACAGAAGGAGTTGTGGGGGGGTAGAGGTACGGGTTAAGGTTAGGATAGGAGATGCTCTTTGAAGAGGTGGGTCTTCAAGAGTTTCTTGAAGACAGACAGGGACTCTGCTGTTCTTGTGGTGCTTGGTAGGTTGTTCCATCATCTTGGAACCCATCTTCTATTCAGCAGAACAATGTAGCCGTCTCTCCGAGGCCTTTTCTCGTTTTCCGCTTTCCATCTCTGCCCTGTGCAAATTTGTTTAGCCAAACAAACCCCATCTAACACCATCTAACCGGACAACATGGTGAGATCCACATTCAGACCTCTGCTCATGGACCAGGAGTAGCAGCGACCGGGCTAAACCACCACCGGCACATCAGAAGCTACTTATTACGGTGTCAGAACACAAGTGCACACAATCAAATCCTTTGGATCTGCACTTGAGACCACCGCTCTCTCTGTCCGTCTATACAATTTAGGTTTCCGGGCAGATCAGAGAGATGATTCTAATGGGCTGAAGCCGTTTCCCACAGCAGCAGATAAGGCCTCGGTCCACAGGACACACCCTGCACACACACAAACAGCATCCTCACCCTCACCCGCGTTTCTAAGTTAGAATTCAAATATTTAGAGAAATGAATCCACGTCTTGACTCTGTCATATCTGGTTTTAGTGAGCTGTTTGATTTCAAAACTGGGCGCAAATTCAAACGTTTTGGACACTGGAAAACACCCTGGATTTTCATATCTTCATATTTTACGTTTTCCTCAATAAGCACATACGTTGTAAGAAGCTTTTCAGTTAAAAATGTTTTTTTCTTAAATTCAAGTTACTTTGAAATTTTTTAGAATTCATCACCCCAGATTTGGTTTCTTGATCAAAACAGTATCCACTCACCTAAGTATGTGTGGTTTGAACTGACGTGCTTGTATTTAACTCATGGGGGGAAAAAAGTAAAGTACATCTTAAAATCTGAAGTCATATGTAGCAGGAAATCTTTAAAAAATCTTTTATGGCCCACCGGGTCTTAAAATTACCTTCAGGTTAATGACGGCAAATTATACTGAATTTCACTCAAAATGCAAAAGAGAAGACGTCGGCCAAGATCCCAGCGGTGGGACTTTGGGCATAAAACAATTAGATTCTGTGGTGCGTTATATTCTCTCCCCTAAATAGGTCAAAGACCACGGCCGTTCAGCCTATTGGCAGGTCAGCGGGGGAAACTGTGTGGTACAAATGTCTCCACAATAAGCCACCAGAACGCCAGTGGTGGTGGTGATGGGGATTTTGGGGCATTAACGCTCCAGATCCGTGGATGGTTCCGGCTCCGGATGAAGATTGTACTTTCACACAGACAGAACCTTGTTAGGTTAACCTCCTCAGCTTTGACTATTGGTCGTCCCTTCTGTCAGCGTGTTTTTTTGAACCCGTGTCTCTCTGACGCTGACGATGGGGTGTAATAATCTGTTCATTGTTCCCCGTCGGAGCACATGCTGCATCATGGGACATCCTCATCCCTGTGGCTTTAAAATTAACTCTGCTGTACTCTGTTTTTCAACAACACGCTCCTTCTCTCTGTTTATTTGTCCTCCCTCGTCTCCCCGCTCCCCCCTCCTTCTCACCTCCCTTCTCCTCTCACCTTTGTGCTTGTGATTTCTATTTCCAGGCCTAAAGTCGCTCCAAATGGTATTCCTTGGGTGTAAAACAGGAAAGCACCCTCTTCCAACTCTCTGCCTGTTTTCATCCTCCCACTCCTTTATCTGTGTCACAATTTCCCCCCTCTGCCATCTCTCTATCAGGGCAATCATCGCTTCATTCCTCAGTATCTCCACCCTAACAATCTAACTTATCTCATTGCCTTCATTCTCCCTCCCTGTCTTGCTGCTCATTATGTCTTGCTCGTCCTCCCCCTTCCTCCCCCTCTTTCCCTCCCTCTCTCTCCGGTTCCCTCTCGTCTGGGTGTCTCTCTCAGCACACCAGCAGCTTCTGTCCAGAGCAGCTTGTGCCGAGGATGTTTACTTCATGCTTTTATCACACGCCGGCCTAATGACGTTTAATTGCTTGGTTTGTGTAACGAGCGGGGGGCCTGAGCTGTGGGCTCCCCACAGAAGCCAGAGCAGAGAGGCCGATCAGAGGAGGGCAGAGGCCAGATCGATAGCGACCAGAGCTCTGAAGGCAATGAGGAGTGGATAAAAAGTCCAAGAACTGGCTGATTCTGGTGGTGTGAGCTGCTGCTGTCTGCAGGAGGCGGAGCATTTGGTTATTAATGACAACTTTGACTGGAAAGTTTCATTATTTTATCGTTTTTTCCACTAGAAGAAGAGAATATTGGTGATTGAGATTTTTTTTTTATGCCAAAGAGTGAAAAAAGAGACAAAGTGAAACCAAAAATGCATTAAAATTAGATTATTGGAGGGAAGAGATTGTGCTTTTGAGGTCGCGCAAACCATGTAAGGAATCAGCTATGTGGAGGAGAGTTCAGTAGGAATTTGAAAGTAGGTTTTGTTGGTGATTCCCAAAAGGAAACGCATCAAAGATCCCGGAGGAGCGAAGAGTAAAGGGTGTGGAAATGGAAGTGCCCGAGACTTCATAAGGGAGGACCAAATAAAAACAAACTCCAGAGTCAGGCTGAGGAGAACGCCGTAGAGAGGAAAGCAGAATTAGGTGGACTGTGAGCCGCGGTGATGGAGCTGTTGGAGGTGTTCTACCGCAGGAAGCTCCGGAGGAAGCAGAAAAAGCCGGAGCTGGGCCGGTCCGACGGGGCGCTCTGTCGCTCCCCGTCAGAGGCCAGCGTCAACAACCTGGCCACCGGCCTCATCTCCAAAGTCCTACGCTTCACCTCCAGGTAAAACCGCTCCCATTTATCTTACTCCATCAGGACGAGTAAAGGTGTTTGCCCAGAGAAGATTAACTGAAGTTTCCTTGTGGTTTTCTGTTCGCTAACATTTTTTTTCATTGAAATTTTTATTTGTCATGGAAATACAGTGAAGTTAGGAGATTTAATTTGACCCCTCCCCTCCAAAAAAGTGCCTGTTTCAACTTTGCATCAATATCATAAACTTTTATAAAGAGGTTTCTTTTTCTTTTGTGTTGCTCTGTGACAGATGCATATTCATATAATAAGGTTAATCATCATTTAAGATTAGAAAATGAAGACCTGGAATTGGATATGAGCTGTTTCCTTGGTGAGATGTTTTTTACTTAGACCTGACAACTACCACCAACATTCTTTTTGTAAAGAACCCTAAAATACGCCTGTTGTAATTATCATGGTTTGACAAACTAGTTGTTTATCCAGGATTTGTACTTGCCTTGAGATTTACTGAGATGCAAGCAATGACTCTGAAATTACTTTATTGACTCACAATTGCTCACAATTTTGAGAGTTGCATTCAGTGCCTTTAAATCTTTTATGTTGTATGGGCAACGCATTTCTTAGCACAAAATCGTAGACTTCATAATTCTGACTCAAGACAGATCAATTTAATTTTCATTTTGTGACTCTGGATGTGACTCCCAATGCTGACTTTTTCCAAGTGTACATGACTACTTTCTAAATAAAAGCTAAATGACATGTTGGTAGACGCAATAGTTGAATTAAGTTTTTCCTTAACGATATCCAAGCCAGTCCAAACCAAATTTATGGAGATGGGAATTGAGAGGAATAGCTGTGGATAAAAGAGCAGTGATTGGGTGTTTAGGTATTCCAGCTACGTCCTGTCATTACTCAGGTCCCTGTGGCTCCGAGACGTATGGGCTTTCATGTCCTCTGTCTCCAGCTTAGCCTGATAAAATCGTTTCCTGTTTATCTCTGAGAATAAATACCCACCAACAGGATATGTCGAATGTGACGATGGTCAGGGGGAGATTATTGTAACGGCCATGCTTGTCAGCGTTTCTGTTATCTGGCATCGCTGGATAACGTGTTCAGAAAACAGCGATGCCAAGTCCACAAAGATATCTGCTGTAAACAGCGACATAATTTGATCCCAAGAAAACGTATTTGGAATGCAGTTTTGTCCCGAGGAATGCGTCATGTTTGCTGACCCCCGACCCTCATAGATCTGCATCTTAGCTTATTTTTTTGTCGCTTCACAGAAGCTATTTTAGCTTGTTGGATATCTCGATATCAGCCACTTGATTTATGTTTTGATGATACATCTCTTGGGCGTCTTTAGTTTTTGGTGTGACTTACTTCTACATTTTGGCTACGACTCTGACTTCTGTTGAAGGAATTTTGGTTTTGTTATTGAACATTAACTTTATTTATTTGGTAATTTTCCAAGCTCCTCCCATTAATTTGGAAGAGTTAAAACAGCCAGGGGTTGTGGTTTGGGGGGGGGGGGGGGGAATGTCAGGGGTGATGACGGGAGGTTTGCCATTAAGATTTTTTGACCACGCCACACGCTACACCCTATACTTTTGTTTTACCTTTTGGATCACCTTTGTTACTTTTTGTTGGCAGCAACATTTTAATGGAATTTTGTTTGTTATTTTCTTAGAATTTTACAAAGAAATAAAGCAAGTGCGTCAAAATCAAAACACACCTGTTGCCACGACGGCCTTTTTAATTTCATTAAAAGGCCGTGACAGGTGGTGATTCTTGTTCTCGTAGATGCCGGTCATTTCTTTGGGCAAATCCTGGTCACCATAGCTACCGTTGCCACTGCACAGTCCCATTTCGATTCCTGAACCTCCTTCTTGTTCTTGATTTGGTGAAACTACAAGCCAATGTCAAGTTTTAGACTCAGTTTTTACCATGCTGTAACCAAAGGGATGTGTCATATTCCATATTTGTTTGGTGACTTCTGATTGGCTTCTGGTGTTGCGTTGCATAGCTCTATCAAGTGTTTGGTCAAACTTATCAAGACCCTGTTAACTCAGATGAGGGCAAAGTTTGCTAGCATGCAGGTTTGGAGCAGTGAGGCTAGAAGACATGTTGTGAAGAAGAAAGATTATTAGCATACTGTTTGAAGATGTTGAGTTCTGTTGTTCACAAAGTTTTTCTTCAGCTTGCAGGGGGAATCTTGTCAGATCTAGTTAGCTCTCTCTCTCTTCATGCCTATGCATGAATGTCTGGAGTAGGGATGTCCCGATCCAGCTTTTTGCACTTCCGATACTGTTACTGGCCTATCAGAGCATTTATTAAAGTTTAAAGTTATTTAGCCTACTTACCTAGTTGTCAGACTCATGTTGAAAAGGGATTTACTCTGATAACAACTAGCCAGCTGAATTAGGGGAGTCTGAATAATACACAATAAAGAGACACTGACCTGTTTATTCAGGGATTAACACAAAATTAACACAAAATAAACACAAAATTATAAATAACAAACAGAAATGGCACCAGAGAACAATAAAAAGTGCAAATAATATTATAAACTGTATAAAAAAGGCAAAACACACAAAAAACCTGAATAGAAAACAGGCTATTAACTCAGCGTCAGTAATGGATTATTTCAATCACTTAAAAATGTTTTTAAAACATTTTTAAAAAATGGATTAGGAGTCTGGATTTTCTGGCATTTTCTCCTGCTGGCCAATACGCATTTTTTGGCAAATATTGGCGGCCGATCCGATCCAGATATCAAGTTTAGTCTGGAGAGGGCTTCTGTGGGGACGTTTCTGTGGTTGTCCTTTGTGTTGTGATTACTATTTTTCTTCCATTCTCCAGTATACTTTCTCTTTTTAAGCTCCATATGGATCTGTCCTTATGCTGGTTTCTCCTTGCATATGACACATTAGATACCTTTTTGCAGAACCCAATAAAAAAAAACTCAATTCAAAGCAAGGAAATTCAGAAGTTGTCTATCAGTATTGTCTTTGCCCCCTGATGCCCTAATGAGTGTATTTTGACTAATAGCCTTAAATGTCACTTTGGAATTTCCTGTTATAATTCCCTTCTTTATCTCTGTCATCCACTTAAAGTCCCTTTTCAGCCACAAAAGATGCACGAAGACAGTGTTATTGTCAGTCCAGGCTCTTATTCTCATCTTCAGCTGTAAGTGGATGCATCTGGGTCTGTTAAGCGTTTGGTGGGATGGACGTTTTCGTGGAGCCGGGTCCTGCTGAATACTCTGGTCTGCCGTGCACACTGCAGCATCTTTTCAGATTTTCTACACTGCATCTGTTTTTTTTTGTTTCATTTTTATGTATGAGAGTATTCTGACAGGCAAACCTCCGGATGTGATTAAGTGCAGCTGAGACTGACAAATATGTCCAAGTCCAGCAGTTAAAAGCTGAATCACACGCTCAGTGGAAGATATCCCCATACAGACAACATACCAATGGTTAGTTTCAAAATGAAAGATGTGACTCAATCAGCAAAGCCGAGCATGTGCAAGAAATATGTGAAGGACCACCAACCAAGCTGTCTTCAACGTTAGATAAAAAAATGCCACATTTCATTGACTTATTTAATCATGGCTCCAGGGAGTTTTGCGGAACAGAAGTCAGTTGTTGGACCTGCTTAAATCTAATTTATGTGCCCAAAAGCACCCAGAAGCCACCCAAACTTATCCTGGGGCTGACACTTTTATTTGATTAGTCAATTACTGGATTATTTCTTAATACATTTTGGGATGAATCAAATTAGCAGATGTATGAGCGTGTGCGTTTCTAGCCTTCAGATTGTTCATTTTGTAAAAGGATGTACACAAAAATGTGTTTACGACATCTGATACTGAACAGGAATGCTCCTACCTTGTATGGTGGCCTTAAATAGCACTTTGCAGCAGCGTTGTTGCTTCGTTTTGGGTTTTAATGCTGCCTTAGACTGTGTTGATAGCTTAAAAGAAATGCAGGGAAGCTAAAACTTTTGTGCCGCATAATGAAATTATAGTTGATGGCAGTTAAACTATCTTTGTACCCCAACCTGGCATTGAAGAAGCTCTGGCTATGCAAGAATGCCTTGTCAGCACATTATAAAGTCTTAAAGCTTGTCTTCCTTAAAAAAAAAAGACAGATTTGTTTTTTATGGTCCTCCAATGATATCTGTGCACAGTCATGCTCCTATTCAGCTCTTCTCCTTTTCGATGATCCCTTTTTAAATAAATTGACAGCTTTTTCAAAAGAGATGGTTGAGCTTTTTTCAAATCTTTTTATTAAAAAGATATACAGATCCTCATAGCGGGGGGGAACGGGAGTTTAAGCTTTTACCTCCAGACAGTTTTATGTCAGGATATCCGATACAACGCACTTTATGTTTTCCTTAACTCCCAACAGACGCAATGAGCCGGCGTCTCGTCCTCATTCGTGGCATTCAACAAAGCTGGAGGAAGGCGGGCAGAAGCTGGAGGAGGCAGCCATGGACGCAGTGACCAGCGCCTGGCCCCACAGCTACCATGCCAGGTGAGTCCTGCTGCTCCTCTTTTATCCAGTACACGTTCACTCGGTGCACCAGATCATGATCAAAGGTATTTACCCAACTTTACTTTATTCGGATATTTTTAACAGACATTTGAAATGCTAAGCTGTAGGGCTTTGACCAAATCAAGGGAGGCTGAAGGTTTCTAAGGGAGCAGCACATTCAGAGTCGGACCAAATTAAGAGTTGTTATTCCCACAGCACAAAAATACCTCTAATATGTTGAGATCCAAATAAAAAAAAATAAAAAAAATCAGTCCCTTATAACATTTCCAAGGTACTTACAGACTTAGGGAGCAAGAAGTAACAAAAGGTCCTCTGTGATACTGTTGGATCATGATGGGATAACATGGGTTATCAGGTCTGGAAACACTGGTGGAAGAAATGCTGAGACTCAGGCCCATTTTTTATTGGCTGAAACCATTACTCCTCCAGTGGTCCTTAGTAACCATTGTTGTTTTTTTCAATTAAGTGAAAGAAATGTAATCACATATGAAAAAATGTATCTCAACTTTCAACTGATCTCAATATTCATTTTCAATGGACATCAATCACTATAATAGCATGTGAGTTATAGCCTAAAATTTGGATTCAGTAGACTTTCGATGAAAAAATAAACATAAAAAACATGAAAAAACAAAAAAAAGTTTTTTGCTTTTGGTCCAGAGTTTCATATTTGTAGAAAAAAAAACCTTTTTTCAAAGAGAACCATGTTTAGGTCAATAAAATTCATTTTGTTATTAATTGTATTTTTCTGTCATTCACTTAGGGCCAGAACTAAGTATATTAAGTTTTTCAGCTTCAATTGTACAACAACAATATCTCCAGCTATTTTATATCTTGATGTTCAGTCTGAATAAAAGCCTGACTGGGCTTGGTATATTCAGATCTAAAGAGAATGTTGCTCTGAATGAATGAATCCTTTACATTTCATATGTTGAAAGAAATTGTCTGGACCATCCACCAATCAGTCCATTTAGGTCAACGTTCAGGACCATCTGCAAACAGTTGTTTAATATCTTTTGCCTTATCTCGTACTGACACGTGCAAGTCTCCGATGAACCCACGCAGACATTTCCAGCAGGCAAAATAAAGATTGAACATGTCAGCAATTTTCTAAGTAAACAATTTCTAAAGTTGCTTTAAAACGTATCCAATCCACACATGCTAAGACATCAAACCATATACGCTCATAATTGATTTCATGTATACTAATGGTAAATGTCTTGATGGAAATAAGTTTGGAACACATGTTCAAAAGGGAGTATGTGAAGTCATGACAACAGCCGAAATCTGAGTGAGAAACAAATCCAGCAAATTATTATCAGCCCATTCTGTCCCAAGTGAAAAAGACAGGTGTCTCATTCCCAAACATGATGGGTAAAACCAGTGAACTCTCTCAAGAGCATTTTCAACTTTATATTTGCCAATCATAATGATGGTATTGGTTCCAGTTGAATTTAGAAACTACTGTTGAAGGTTCCAGTAAGCACTGTTGGAGGTGGAGAGAACATCATTTCCCTGTAAACAGGCCACAATCAGGTGCTCTCCACCAGATTTCACACAAAGGAGAGACTCATCAGAAGAGCCAAGGACCACTTGTGGCGAGCTACAGAAGGACCTGGAATCAGTGTAATTCTTTCAAAGAAAACAATAAGAAACACTCTCAGCCACCATGGCCTGGATAGACTATAACCATTGTTAAAGAAAAGCCATGTTAAGTACGTTTAAAGTTGGAAGTACAACATTTAAGGGGGCTTGTGAAATACTGGGACAGTAGTCTGAAGTTTGGAAGTGTGAAGTTGACGTGTACCTGTGGATTTTATATTTTTATATATATATATATCAGTGGCGGGCCGTGCATTTTACACCTAGGCCTTCAGTAGTGCTCCGTCTGAATCAATTCACCCCTCAATAACTATTTTATGGTTATAGAAATCATCTTAATATGTAGAAATACAGTAGGGATGTCCCGATCCAGCTTTTTGTATTAAAGTTGATTTTTTTTTTCTACTTACTTAGTTGTCAGACTCATGTTGAACAGGGATTTACTCTTATAACAACTAAAGTTTACACAGACCTGTGGGTTAGGAGATGCTAATGCTAATGCTCGGGTGGGATCGGACTTTAAAAAAAAATGTATCTGGAGTCTCGATTGGCATTTTCTCATGCCGGCCGATACGATCCAAATATCGGATCAGGACAATCCTAAAATACAGTCTAAAGATCAGGGGTGCACAAGTCTTCTACTCCTGCAGCCACAGCAGCGATCCCCCCCCCCCCCAAAAAAAA
>CAJRST010003335.1:1825899-1850944 GCA_907169785.1 Menidia menidia | reverse complement strand
AAAAAAAAACAAAACAAAACAAAAACATCAATAATGTCCTCATAAACTCGCAATACCATTTAGGAAAAAAACAACATTTTACTCACTTACTTTTCTTGAAAAGTCCGTTTTGAAAATGGTCTTGACAGTAAATCCGCCACGAAATAATAAAATAGCTATTACACCAACACAACTATATTTCGGTTTGTTTGCTAGCTTTGCCCTGATTGGATATCTGACTATCCAATCAGCGGGTGTGGGTACGGTGGCATTTCCTGGGCCTTCGCGCAGGCCCTGGCATCACCAACCTAACATCTGATTGGTTGAAGCAACAGTGTACTCCACATGTATTTTCTGTGGGGGGGGGCCTGCAGAACGGATTGTGAAGGCCTCCAGGCAGACATCTTTGACTTTGACCCTGCCTAGCGACAAAGGATGTCTGAAATGTGATTGGTTAAATGCTTTTATATGAAAATACATGTCTGGAAGCAGCGCAACCAGGGGAGAAGCTATGAAAGGAAGCTGACAGACTATTTAGAGATATTTAATACCTTTTTTATGGACAAAATATCATTAACATCAGTCTGTGATTCAGATATTTTCTTAGGCCTTCAGAGAAGGCCTTGCAGGCCCTGACGGCCCACCACTGATATATATATGTATTTAAGGCCAGTCATATCTTAGGATTTCTGGACACATGTATGCTGAGTCTATATGGTCCAGCTGAACATACTACTGTGTTTGAATATTCTGGTGGTAAATTATTTATCAAAATAGATTTATTGATATTATTGTGCGGCCAAATGTTTAAAATGATCGAGTTAGCAAACCTGACAAACAAAACTGAAAACGTATTCCAGAAGTACAGACATTTTAGAGCCTTGGAGGCTCTTTTCGGTCTGTTTTGGGTGTGAGGTCCTTTAGGATTCAAACATCCGGCTCTGAAAAGTTTGAGAAGTTAGGGCAGTTGTCTAGGTTGCGTAAACGGGTAGAGTTCGTCGTTCATTAGAGGAAGTGGAGCAGGTTTATGTCACCAGACGAAATTACATCACCGATCTTTTTAGGCCAAAGCAAAAAGGCAAATCAAAGCTTCTGGTGGGACTCTGTATATATGTGTGTGTGTCTGAAAGAGAGAGGGGGAGGAAGAGGACAGGGCATTGACGTCTGTGCCCACAAAGATGGGCATTCCTAGTGCCCCTCCCCCTCAGTTCTGAGTCGCCCCTGGCAACACTTACCGTCCACCTTCTCCCAACACAAACGCACACATTCACCCTCTATACTGTGCTGTCCTGCTCGTAATGTGCTGATATGCAGGAATGTGGCACCTTTACATTTCTACCGCCCTGCATTCGGACTGAACTGGTTCTGAATCTGAGCTGGAATCAAAGAGCCCGAAAAAGCCTGAGCCGGATGGACAAGCGGGCTCTGGGAAAAAAAAAGGAAACTACAAACGCGGCCCTCTTCTCGGGGCGGTAATTGCGTTGTGTTCAGCTGAAGGACTTGCTGGGTCAAACTGTGACGTGCACAGCCACGCTCGCACACACATTTACATTCCAGTCCGTTATTCAGACCCAGGGAGCCGCGCATTCGGCTGCAGAGCACCGGCCGTCCCACCGGCAGTTGGGACTACGTTTCCCATGTACCAGCAGAGCCTTTCACTTGCCCATCTGCTCTGACAGTCCCTTACCATGACACGAATCTGAGCCCCTCACAGAAACTGAACAGTCTTTTTTTAGACCATAGATTTGAATCTGTTGTGCACAGACATTTTTTAAACCAAACTTGGTGCTAAAGTTATATACTTCTACAATTTACAGCAAAAAGCGGTCAATTCAAACAGATATTCATCTTTATTTTTTTTAATCCGCCCTCCTTCAAGGGCTGTTTGGCTATTCATTTCTGGCTTTTCATCTGAAATATACAAGTAGCTGAAAAACTGTAGCCAGCCCATAGAAGTAGAGGCTAATAAACTATTATACAACAGGGAACATTAACCAGACAAACCATAACTTTCAGAAGTACTCTTCATCACTGACTTTGAATGCTCTCTCCATTTCTCTCCATCTTTCAGTGCATCCACCACTGACATATCCGGTGGCTTTGACTCTGGTGGGGGCTACCTGAGGAAGAGTCCAGACCAGTACAGCTCCAGGGGCAGCATGGAGAGCCTGGACCCCCCCCTCCCCTCCCAGAATCTCTCCGTGGCTCAGCATCACCTCGCGCTGGGCCACCACGGCCACTCCGGACCCCACCCAGCCTACTCCTCCTGCCACCAACTGTCCTCTGCCAGGTGGATGACAAAAGACGAAATGACTGTTATTACTGTTTGAGATGTACAGATGGGGGTTTAAACATGCATAAAGAAACACGAAAAGCAAATAGAAGAAGTTTAAGAAAAAAAAGTTTAGTGATTACACGCACCGAGAAGGTTTTGTGTCTTTTTTGGAGTTTTGTGTTGTTTTGTTTCTTCGTCAGATTTGTTGATGAGTGAGGTGTCAATAGGAAACCAGAAACAATCCTGCCTTGTGTTTATCATCAAAACACAAAGGTTGTAAGCCAACGAGTGTCATTTATTCCTAGTCTAACAAAGTTTAACTTTAGGTTAGTCACAGAGGATTAAAATTATATTAAAACAAACTTACATTATCCTGTTGGAAGAAGTGAGTAATTTTTAAACTGGGTTTTAGGTTATTCTGAAATATTCTGAAAATCTCATGGCTAGTCATTGTCTGTAGCTCCTTCAGCAGTAGCACACCCCAAACATGACACTAGCATCATCAACATAAACAGCAATGTTGTTAACTGATTAATGACTCCCCCATTAAAACGTCTTAGGAAAAATATAAGAGCTTAGCCTCGAATCTTCTCTTTCTAAAGCTTTTTCGTCTTACATTTGTACATCCAACCTTTTACTTGAGATTGAGCATGTTGAAACAATTGCTTATTTTTATTGTTGTTTTGATTTATTGGGGAACAGTTTTCCCTCTCAAAGATTGACTGTAGAAACCATGCCTGTCCCTTTTGGTGGTTGCTCCTGACCATCAAAGCAAATTTCCTCTAAGATAAGGGACCTTAGGATAGACAATTCATCCAAATCCCAAATTACCCCAATTTTAAGATTCTTATCTTGTTTTTCAGGTCCTCAAACAGCATTGACCATCTGCACAGCAAGAGAGACTCGGCCTATTCTTCTTTCTCGACTAGCTCCAGTATCCCAGAGTACCTGGCCTCCACCCCCTCCTTCAGTCCAGAACGTTCTTACTCACTGGAGACCGTCCCCCAGAAAGGAGGAGGAAGCGCAGAGATGCTGCAGGCCGACATGCGCTATGTGCGGACAGTCTATGACCCCCAACAGGGCCTCTCTCAAGAACACGAGCTCAGATCCAACTCTGCCGCGTTGCTGGGCAACAGCGACACCCGAGGCGCGGCGCGATCCGGACAAAGCAGAGATCTCCAGGGTGAGCTTTCGCTTTCACCAAAGCTTTTCCGGTCTTCTCATCCGAGTTCCTGACAGGGCTTTTATTTATACGCTTTGCTTAGTGGGCGGGGTCCGTTACCGTGGCGCCACCAGTGGCAGAAACAGCGGCGGCGGCGGGAGTGGCGTGCCAGCTTCAAACAGACACAGTGTGGGGCCAATCTGGGGCCCTGCAGCCAGCCACAGCTCCTACGAGAGCCTGAGGGGGGCACCGGCCCCGCCCCGCCGCAGCGACAGCTACGCCGCCATCAGGAACCACGAGAGACCCAACTCCTGGTCCAGTCTGGAGCATGCCCGGTCGTTACGGTGAGCGATGGGGCCGTGGGCTCAAGGTTAGAAAAAGAAAAAAGAAAAAAAAAAGAGAGAAAAACAACCCAAAACGTGGGATATTTTTGGAGTAGCAATACACAGATCTATGATATTTGGATCTGTTTGAAGCTGAAATGTGTGGATATGTTCTAATGCCAAGAGGTGGCCTCAGTTTGGAAACCTTGTTTCCCTGCAGGTGTCTTTGTGAAATCTGAGATTTGTTTAATTAAACATATATTTAATGTGATTTTATCCAATGCATCTCGTTCAGATCTCTACAGAAAGGTTCTGGGCATCACTCCAGCGGCCCCGTTGCCTCAGGTACCGTAAATAGTTTCCTTTTGTTCTTCAAGACTCTACTCATAGCCAGAATAATATACAAGATTTTTAGTTGAGTGCTCAAAATATCAAATTTCAAGTAAAAGATTTAGACTGACCCACCCTGATGTCATTACTGTGGTTGCAGCTAGAGGCTCTTATGGTGCAGAGGGTCAGCTCCACACTGTCATAGAGAAGAGTCCAGAGAGCAGTCCAACCACAAAGCCCAGACAGGGTGGGGGATATCCCCAACCCCCACCCTACACCGGACCCTCCTCTGGACCTGCGGGACTCAACTCCCAGTCCAGCCGGCTTATACTTCCCACAGGCGTGTACCCGGTTCCACAGCCTGAGCCCCACTATGCACAGATACCCAGGTCCAGTCCCAGCCCCGGGCCTTCGGGAGTCTATCCCTTACTGGTCAAGGAGAGCAGCCGGCAGCATCTTCAAGGTTTTCAGGCAGTCAGTGGAAAGGATGAAGTGGAGGCAGAGGGGCGAATGGGTGAAAGGACTCCCACTACGGACAATGGCCATCAAAATAACGTCTCTTCCCCGTACTACCGCTCCTCAGTTTCTACGTCTTTGTCTACACAGTTCAGGACTCAGTCACACGAGGATGACAGGTGAGGTGTAAATTTCATTGATCATAATTGACATCCTCTTTTCAGAATCACTCCATGATCAAGTTCTATAAATGCAGCGTTGTTTAATCCTTATGGAAAGTGTGCTCTGATATGGGTGCCTAATGGTTACCCTATCCTGTACTTTTACAAGGCATCTACAGCAAGAGGACATGGCCAGACCCTGTAGAGTACACATGAAAGCTCCTGGAGGGGAGTCAGAGGGCCAGACTGGGGCCCAAAGGCCTTCCAATCACCAGGAAACTTATAGCCACAGCTTCCAAGGTTCCCATCCTCATACAAGCCAGGAACCCCATCAGGAAAAGGCCCACGAATTTCACGATAGCCTCGTCCACCCAGACCTTGACCTTAAAAGCCCGTCCTCGCATGATAAAAGAGATCCTCTCACGCCGGTCCAGTCCTGGGGAGAAAGGAGCAGGTCTGCATGATTTAGGGATCAGTATTATAAGCTTTGCGGATATGTATCAGGGGTCAATGCCTCTTTTTGCTTCTTTCCCTTCAGGTCAGTGGACCAGAGTAGCGTTTATTCGGAGCCGGCGGTGTCGCCCAGGCTCGCCCAGGGCCAGGTGCCACCTGTTCACCCTCAGCCTCAGGCTCCGCCCAGCTCCACCTCGCACCCCTCGCCTCGTCACTTTAGCGACTCGGCTATCGCTAACTACCAGCCTCGGAACCACAGAGAACCAGACAGAGACAGAGAGCACCCGCTGACCCGGCTGGAGATCGCCCTCGCTGAGGTCCAGCGATGCGCCAGCCCCGACAGCGTCTTCTCTGGCAGCAGCCATGACAACGGCGTTCCCAGCGATGGCACCCAAGGCCCGGCCCGCAGCCTCTCTGTTTTGGAGAAAGTCAGTCGTTTCGAGCGCCGGGAGCGTGGGGGCAAACACAGCAAAGCTCCTCATCTGCGGGTAACCTGCATCCTTCAAATGTTCCAATATGCTGTGTATGAGTCATGAGTGGGCGGCACGGTGGTGTGGTGGTTAGCATCGTCACCTCACAGCAAGAAGGTTCTGGGTTCGAGTCCCGGTGGAACCAGGACCTTTCTGGGTGGAGTCTGCATGTTCTCCTGTGTCTGTTGGTTCTCTCCGGGTTCTTCGGCTTCCTCCCGCCATCCAAAAACCTGCATGTTAGGTTGATTGGACATTCCAAACTGCCCTTAGGAGTGGGTGTGCATGGTTGTTTGTCCTTGTGTGTCTTGTGTGTGGCCCTGCGACGGACTGGCGGACTTACCGGGGTGACCCCGCCTCTCGTCCATTGACCACTGGGATAGGCTACAGTTCTCCCCGCCCCCATTAGGGAATAAGCCATTAGGGAATAAGCCATATAAGATTATTGGATGGATGGATCGAGTCTTGAGTGTGTGCTTGAGTGTGTGCATCCAAATCATATGTTTTTGAGACATGCTTATTCTTAAATGTTCCCAAACCTATTGTGAAGAATTAGTTTTTAAATAAGACGCTCTTCACCCTGAACTTAATCAGTTTGCTAAAAGGGAAGATGTCGCTCTTTGTGAGCCGTTTCAAAGACTGACTGCTTCGTGTTGTTCTGATTTGGAACCAGATGATTGAGAAAGCCCGTGGTACCTCCTGTGGAGCGGAAGACCTGAGGAATATGCTGGAGAGGAGCACCAAGGGGATCAAAGCCCACAGGACAATGAGCTACAGAGGAGGCATGAATGAATACATGAAATACAGGTGACAAATCAAACCTGATCTACAGTAACTATCAAAATGATTTGACTTTGTTTGAATCCTCCTGGATTACCCAGAAAAGAGGGATTGAGTAACTGTTCTGGTTGTATTTATGTTATGTTATTTGGTTTTCAGGATCCCTACTGATCCTAATGCAGCACTTCAGAGAAGTCGTAGCAGCTTCCAGCTGGATTGTTCAAAGGAAGGAGATACCAACAAAGACCTCTCCTGGAGACACGACATCCAAGAGATAACAGACCCTCTGCAGGACACGTCCTCCAACAGGTCAGGGTTCTCAGAAACCATTAGTGGGTCGGGGTCCATTAGCACCCCTGTAAACTCAGTCCTCCAACCGGATGCTTCCATTATCCTGATGCTGGAAACTTGTCTCTGAACAGATCTTACAGGGAATCCTTGAAAGATGCCCAGTCTAATGTCCTTTGGTCCACCTCCTTCAACCGGAGGGACTTCAGTTCTTCGATGAGCCCCCCTCCCAGTGTGTCCTCCTCTAGCAGGCAGCTTCCTCTGCCCGTACCTGCCAAGTACCACTCACTGGAGAAAAAGGGCCCAAAAACTTTGCCCAAACCACACGGCGTCATCATCACGCCACAGCTGCCACCTGTCACTTCCCCCCACACCCCGAAAGAGAGGTATGTGGTCAGCCCAGACGTCCGAGGTCCGAGCCCGCCAGCTCTTCCCAGCGTCCCCCCAGTTGGACCTCCCCCACCCCTGACAAGGATCTGTGGCCGTAAGCGTCTGACAGGGGAGCAGAAAAAGCGATCGTATTCGGAGCCAGAGAACATGAACGAAGTCGGGGTGTCAGATATGGAGACTGCTGCCCTGTTCCGGCGTGGAGGAGGTAAAGATCGTGTGTCCTGTGGTGAGCAAACTGTGGCAAAACACACAAAATTGTACAACTTAAGCTTAAAGTGTATTGTGCTGGGCTATGGCCTTGATTGAGATCAGTTCTATTCATTCATATTTACTATGGATAACACAAAATGACCGATAAGCACCAAGAAAAAATGTCTTCTCTGGCCCCTATACTTTCATTACCTCCCACCTGAACAAGGGCTCTACCTCCATTGCTACCCCCTGAACCCAGAGACATCTTGGCCTATGTAGGAATCAGGAGGTTCTTCATTAGGCACTGGGCTAGTATAGGAAGTTTAAATGTTAAATTTAGGGAAATATTAATTGTCTAGTCCTTTTTTGAATCTTGTGTTTTCTTTGAATACCACAAAACGTTCTGACAGAATCGGTCAAGGAGTTAAGCGCGTGTTTGGATTTTCTTCCTCGTCAGAAACGAGTGTGGCCGATCGGCGGAAGATGTTTGAACTCGCGGCAAGTCGCGTCGGGACTCCTCAGGGCGCAATGTCAAGGAACGACCTGCGGCAAGTTCGGCAAGATGCTCTCTTCGAGTACTTCGAAAGGAAGACGGGAGCTAAGAGAGACGAGGTCGGACAGAAGAGCGGGTCGAGGCCTCGTAGTGCATATGTGCGGCCTGAACATGGCAGCCAAGCAGGTGGGCAGGTGGCGACTGGGGTATATGCCCAAAGAGGGGAACAAACGTGTTAATCTTTTATCTCGATCCCTCTTTCAATCTTTGTCTCTCAGACACCATCAGCCTCTCCTCCACCTCCAGCCTGCTTTCACTCCAGGACTACGGTCCAGATCAAAGCAGCTTTGCTGGCGAAAGGCGTCTCTGCACAACCCTTCCTCCTGGGGCCGACCTGCGGAGTCTACAGTCCAACTTCTTCTACCCCGGCAGGGTGACCACACCCAGGCCTCCAGCACATCCTCCTCCGAGGTAACCGAAAGCTGACACATGACGAATCCAGCTGGGTTTTGTAGCTACTATACAGTCCCGACTAAAAAGCTTATGACTTTGGTAGAGCTTTGGAATAAGAAGTCCTTTCCTTGGTTTTTTCTCTTAGTGCTTCTCCTGGTTCCGCTTTTGAATTCCATGCCCAAAACCACCAGGACCTAATCCCCGTAGCAGTCATCAGCGGACAGAATCTGGCTCATAGCAGGAAAGCGAGCCTGGACCAGAACTGGCAGGTCGCAGAGCCTCAGCTCAACCTGGGAGTTTCCAAACAGCTCAGTGGGCCTTTGCAGAAGGCTGGGAAGTCGGCTTCTGCGGAGGATCTCCTGGAGCGATCCGAAGACAGGCCATCTGTTCCCCAACACGTCCGCTCTCGCTCCTCACCAGTCATGGACAACCTGAACCAGGTAACTTACTGCTTTCCAAAAACTGCTTAATCTGCTTAGTGTCTATATTTAGTTTAATTGATGCCTCTTATTGGTCATTTAGAAATATTTTAGATGATTCTACCATCTAATAGATTAATAAAGTGATTAGCACAGAGAAGATTGCACCTCTTTAAGGTAGGAATTGAAAGAATTTGAAGGGTCTCATCATGATCATTGGAAGCTTCCAGGTATCTCAAACCAGATCCAGACCGAGCGTGTGTTGAAATGAAAATAACAGCTTTAGTTTTGGGATGATGACCTCAAAATCTTGTCATTTTGAAGATTTTGTAGCCAATCTTCAGTCAGTGCAGTTGATAACTATGGGAAGCCGTCAGCATTAGGATACTATGTGGTAATAAATCCCTTTGATTATTTAATCATCATATTTCTCTGGACATTTTGGACTGTTTCATTTTGTATGAATACATTATAAAGTAGGTAGTAAGAGAGTAAAGTAAAGTTTCATTATTTAGATATATGTATGTGATCATTACAGGTGGAGTTTTTTGTCACAGACACCATTTTTGGTTTGACTTTAGCCCCTTTGGTTGTCAGATAATGTGCCAAAAGGAAAAAATAGCTGATTGACCCATAAGTCCATTTCAAATAAACTTGTGATGGATTTCAGTATCGCATCATTAAGATTGGCCTTAACATCCGCCAATCAAACATCTCCAAAACAGCATTCCTGAAGGATTACATCACAATGTAAACTGTGTATTTCTGCTGCTACAACAAAAGATAAGATAAAGTTACTGGTGATAACCTTCCAGAGTTTCAAACATGATGTCATTGTACTATAACCCACCATGTGGTGATTAAAAACGTTTGATTACCCAGCATTTTCAACACGTTTTTCGCTCAAACAGAAGCATTTGCGATCCAACTTTTTCCAAATTGAAGCATGATTATAAATGGATTTTGCAGAAATGTGAGGCTTTCATGGAAGTCTTGTGTTTAAGTTTCTTTTGGGATAGTCTGCTGTTCTGGGGGCATTCCGCTTTGAGTTTTATAGGAATGGCCCAGAATCCTCATAGTTTCCTGTAGGGCTCCAGAGAGCCTTAGATAGTTTGTCTGCTCTGTCTGATGTGAATGATTGCAAAGATAACACACACGCAAACTTTAGTTTAGTTTATGTGGTAAAATAAAGCTCTATTAGATTAACTGTCTTCTTCTTCCTTACCTTTAAAAGCCTCAAAGGCAGCTTTCTTTTTGGATCACATTCCATTTGTACTGTGAGGCAATGTCCTATCAACTTTACGGCGTCTGGCTTAGTTTGAGTCGGTCCAAATACTTCTGGGACTATCTGTGTGCGCGCATCTCTTTGTGGTATTGAAAGTGATAGTTTGAGTGGGAGAGTTGACAAGTCAAATCCAGAACAGTGGAGAAACAGCAGGCCTGTGCTTTGTGTGTGTGTGTGTGTGTATTCCATTGTGTGATGAGGTCTATGGTCTGACATGTGATGCCACAGACTGGATTTTGGAAATTTTTTAAAAATAGGTCAGACACACAGAAACAGAAGTCCTCAGTGTTTATGCCTAATCTAGATTTATAATAACCAGCACCCTAAAGGGGATCTAATAATGATAATTACCCTTCATTCGGATAAGGTGAAGAGACCTACACACATGGATTTCAGTAAACTAACATATGAACAGACTCTATTTCAGGTTTCTGAGCTGAATCAAGTCTATTTGTAGGTACCCTAAAAAGAGGGAAAATGATTAATGTTGGACATTTAAAAGGTTATTTATGTTTGAATGAAAGACTTAAGACATATTTGTGGAGTATAAATTATTTGCTCCCTCCTAGATTTTTGTCTCTTTGAATCTACCTGTTTTTATGCACAAATGTCTTGTTAGTTACTTGAATGTAGAAAAATGTATTTTTCAAAGAATTTTCATTTAATTTATATTAATGCATCTCTGGAGCTTATCCAGATGTGCAACTTGCCAGCTCCTTGTGTGCTAATGCCCCCCCTCATTCCTTTAAAGAGTCATCCACAAAGTGCCATCCTTATTTCTGAAAAACAGCTTTGGTCACTGTGTTTTCACATCTGGTTCAAACGCGTTGTGTGACAGAGAAAGGTACAGTGAACTGTTTCATAGACAATCATTTCCGGTAGTGTTCCTGGACCAAGGGAATTTCCAGGATGCAGTGGTGTCTGTTTTAAACACAGTGCTGTCGGGGGGGGCTGAATATGGTAGGCCTAATCCGCTGATGTCTGTGTGTGCGCCTTATTTTCAGAGATGTCTGCAGACAGATGTTGAGATATGCAGTCTCTGTAATTTGTTAGGTCGCAGAACACTTTTCTTAAATCACACCACAAGTTTTAGACTACCGCTACCCATCTTAATTAACTTCCTTTGCAAGGTGTTCTTTTTATATGCATCCATATCATGTAACTGACCACGTCCTGCTCCTATTCGTTTTTATGTGTTAGTAAAGTTAGTAAAGATGTCTTTTCCACATACTTTTCCAGCCTGTTGCTATCCCGTACCTGACTTTAATTAGACATGACTGCCATCAAATTCGTGATGAGTGAATATGCTTCAGAAAATAGCATTTTTACTGTCAGCTAGCTTTCTCTTTTTCACAAATGGGTCGGCGGTCAAATGTATATCTGTGTATTTTCAGTGTGTGTAGATTATCTTCTATCCGTAGAATCCCATTAGGAAAGATTACCATTGAAAAAAACTGCAAATTTCTGGGTTTTTTTGTTAGAAAGTAAACCAGTGAAGCATGCTATCCATTCAGTGTTAACTAAAAGGTAACTAAAAGCATGAACCCAGTTAATTTCACTATGTCCAGATTCCCATTTATATTAATTGCACAAATAATATGTGGGGCATTGCAAACTTGTAATTTCCAATGGGCTGTCTCTTGGTCCTGTGAGTGACATGGTGGTGCTTATTTGGATTATTTTTACCCCTATGATTCTGTTTAGGTTCAATCAGATTAGAGATTTGGGGACATGTTGTCCTGCTTGGGAAGGCTGCTGCTGTTGGGTAAAAACTGTTGCCTTGCATTGGATCTCTGGGTCTGGAACTGGTTATCAGGACTTTCCACATAAGACTGAGCTGTAATGACATGATTTATGTTACCATCTTTATCTGTAAGTGGCATCATGCAGCATAAAAACCACAGGAAAATAAATCACCGATCAATCCAACCAACAAATAACTCCAGAGGAATATGAAGGGTCCTACAATGACAGATACAATTCTTTCAGTTGGCTTCAGTTCAGAAGTTATTCATGCAAACATCTCCTCTCTCAATGTTTTATGGAGCTAAAAACTGTCCACATCCTTTACCGTTGGCCTAACCATGAGAAGATAAGTCCAGCCAGTAAACGCAAGGACTTGAGCTGACAAAGCCTCTTTGTGTTTCAGGACTTCCACTCATCTGACGTCAAGACGTTTGGGGTCTCGTTCTCTGAGAGCGGCCGCTGTGCTCTGGCTGCAGACAGGTACACCCCATCTGCACACGTTCCACATGACCGACAGCCGACCGTTAGTTTCTGCCTCAAGCCGCAGTGAAACACGCCAACACATCTGTAGGCTGCAGTGGATCGCTGCTGACTATTTCCTCATACTCTCAATGTCACCGTGGTTCCATGTCCCACAATATTTTGGTCTATTCTACATGATTTTCAGCCACAGTGGCCTATCAACTTTTCATGTGGCTTCCTCATCATTTCTTTTATTTCAAACCTCTCCTCTTTTCAGTGACTTAAATCGAAATGTGAATTGTAACAATGGAGGCACAACAAGTGTATTAAATCAGGTCTATACGTTATCATAATTTTCATGTAAAGAACAGAAAAAAGCAATAAATTCAGTAGTATACAAACCAGTTTTCTTTTGAAACTGCACTGATTGACCTCAGTACGCTGTTTCTTTAGGTAGGTTGTTCCAATCATTTTCAGAGGCTGGAGAAGATTGATGTTTGTGAAATCAGGGCTCTGCTGGCGTCACACCATCTGTTTAGAAGGCTTCTTTTGACCTTTGAGAAATCTCCAGCAGTTCTCCTTTTCTCATAACAGGTTTATTAAATGAGGCCTAATTTTAGTCTTATTTCCACAATATTTGACAGCTGTTTGTACCCATTAGAGAACTGAAGGATGACGGGAATTCAGATCATTTCTGATCAAACAGATGTAGCTCTCTTCCATTATAGGCTTTTGGCTCGGCGTGCCTGTTCTTTCAGCTATTTTAAAACCGGCTGTGGCCTTATGAGTCCATGTGCTCGGCTTCCATCATCACAGAGGCAGAGGAAGGGAAAAGGAAAAAAGAAAGGAAGGAGAGAAAGGTTAAGATGAATAAGTAAACAAAATGCAGAGGGACTAGCTTAAAAAAGAGAGGAATGAAGGATGGAAAAATGATGGAGAAGGAATAAAAAAAGAGATGCATTTGAGGAGAAGATGTTACCGAGAGAAAGAAACGTATAATTAAAAGAGATAAATAAGGAAATAGAAATAGAAAAAGTAGGAAAAATAGTAGAAAAAGGTAGATTTAAAGAAGTAAACATAAATGTCCAGATGAGAAGAAAAGGTTGAATTGGGAGGAGGAAAAAGGTAAGAAAATAGGATGTTTTCTGTAGTTGAGGGAGGGATTCGAAGGGAGGGGGGAGACAGGAATTATTTGGGAAGCAAAAAAAACTCCCTGGCATCAAGACGGGAACATAAACAGAATACCAACATTAGTCCAGAGGGATTTATTAACCCAAAGCTCTTAAATATGTTTGCTCTCATGATGAGATGTTCAGAGGTCACTTTGGGAATTCTGTGTGTTCACTCAGATATGTCTGGGGTCCGAATATAACCAGGGTCATTGAAGGCATAAATTCTGATAACAGAGCACAAACAGATGATAAGATTTTGAATACCGATGAGAGAAGAAAGCTAACAAAGAAGTTCTTAGCGAGCTCATTTCTGTGTTAGCTGTGTACCCTTTTCCACTGAGTGGAACAACAGACTTAGTCTTTCAATTCAGTCAGTTTTGTTTCTATTTTGGGTTTTTTTCAGTGTTTTTCTCTCAGTTTAGAGAGTCCGGTAGCACTTTGAATGATAGAGCCAAACTAAGAGCAACTTAAATCTGCGTAGTTTCTTGTAAAGTCTGTTACACTGTATGATTTTATTCTTTTTTATATTTATTTATTTAGTTCTTTTTTTATAAATGTATGATGTATGTATGATATTATTATTTTTTTTGTTTTATTTATTTATTCTTTTTTATAAATGTATGATGTATGTATGATCTTATTCTGAAGGTGAAATCTGTTTTTCCGAGGCCCCGTTGTGGGTAGTCCTTAGCTTGGATCCACAACAAGGGACGGCATTCTGACCCCCTTTCTGTCTTGTCTCTCAGACCTACAGACATCCATCCATCAGGGGGTCTCTCTTCTCCTCCACCCTCCTTCTACAGTGACAAAACCACTAAACCTGCAGGAACCCCACAAGGTAATGCATGAAAAAGAAAGAGTTTCGTAGTCACATTTACACATCTTTCCCTCAATTTTATCCCATCATATCCCTAAACCTTCTCTGCGTTCTGGTTCCAGACCACCGGCACACTCCCGTCGTGCACAGGGAGCGGCAGAGGCCCGGCGAGCGCCAGCGGGCCCACAGCACCTCCACCCTGGCCGCCTCTGTAGGCCTGCCCTGCCCCTTTTCCCCGCCAGGCGCTCAGGACCGAAGCTCTGCCGAGTGGAAAGCCAGCGAGAGGCTGAGCCCGGCCAACCTGGAGGCCATCACGTTCCCGGACACCCCCCAAAGCGGCACAGGGTTAGACACCCCAAAGGGCACTGGCGGTAGGCTCCTCACCAATGTTCCGCCACTCTGCCAGCCTTCCACGCCAAACAGGAGGTCCAGCGGGAGCTCCACATCCTCTCCCCTACCGTCCGTCCAGCAGCACCTGTCCCCTCTGAGGATCTCAGAGTCCAGCCTCTCTGGTTCTGTTGGCCAGCAGCCACCACTCCCTACCTCTGCAGGCACTCAGCAAGAGGATCTTGACGAGGTCTTCCTCCAAAATTCCGACCTTCCGCCCCCGCCTTCTCCACCCGCGTCACCTATGAAGGAGACCAGCATCATGGAGGACTTCCCCCCTCCCCCGCCTCCCATTGAGCTGGAGCAGGAAGCTGAGCAGAGGTTTGAAGGGCTTGTTCGCCCACATCTGCGTATCTTAAATTGTGTTTATGAACTTTTTCGCTCTACGACCTTGTTTCTTTATCTCCATTTATCTGCTCTCTCTTGTTTTGTAGTCCGAGATCTGATTTCCTGGAAAACAACCGCATCAAGGCTTCAATCTGGTCCTCTCCCTCCCAAAAGCCACGGCCGTCCACTCCCCCCACAGCAGAAGACAACCTCAGTTTTGAGTACCAAGCGTTGCCCAAGAGGGAGAAGACATCTGAGGAGCGGAGGGTGGAGGCATTGGCTCGCCAACTGGTGTGTATCCACTCGTTTGTGAACAGTTTCCATGCTGTGAGGCAGTGTAATCTCCACGGCTTGGACTCTGCTCGGTCCGTCCACCTCTGATGTTACACAGCCTGTTTGGCTACATCGTCCTCATTTCTAACTGCCCACATTAACTACTTCCCTCACTTTGATCTGGCTTTTATGTTTGTGGCTTAATCTGACTCGTATTTCTTCTTTCTCGGTGCCCAGGTGCTCCAGGACCCCTCTCTGGCGCCCCTTCTGGACACGTGGGGGGGTAAATCCACAGTGGACCTGATGGAGGAGATCTTCCCAAACAGCAGGCTGAATCAGCACAGGGCCAGCGTCCATGCTGCTGACAGGTAATTGGACACCGTGTGATGTACTCCCTACTGCCCCTAGCCCTCTTGATCCACCTCAGTGATACCTGAACTCAATCTTTAGTATGTTCAAAGAAGAATATCCCCCACCTTATAGAATTACCGTGTCATAACAGTAAGAACACCATGGACGCCTGGTTTAGATTCAAAAGATTTTAAAGATTCATGCATGTTTGTTGTTGCAAACAGGAAACAGATAGAAATTTCTACCGGAGACGTTTTGCTATGTCGGGAAAATATGGACAGGGCTCTGCTACTGCTGCTCATCATCCTCTACTCTTTCAACAACTATCCAAACACGCAAGGGAACCCGGGAGGAAAGGGCTGGTTGGCCCTCGGAAGAGGAATGTTGTTCCATTCTTAAAGATTCTAGTGACTCAACAATCCTGGGTCTTAGTCTTAGTAAAAAAAAAAAACTTGGATTCTGTTTTTATTTACATTCTATGCAGCCTCCCAGCTGTTTTTTGGGGATTTGGAGTAGTAGCATTAAACACGCTACGATTCAAGCAAAGCAAATCCCAACACAGGAATGCTCTAACTATCAGGGAGCGATGATGTTGTTTAAAGCTGGAGAAAGATTAGCAGGATCCTTTTAAATGGCTTAGCATAACGGACGGATAAAGACCTTCACGACAAGTGGGTTTATTTAGCCTTAAGACCAGAATGGGTTTTATGAAACTGAAGCACGAGATGAGCATTGGTGGGAGGGGGGGGGTATGGCCTGCCTATATAAACCAACATTTATCACTTTAGCTTTGTTTGCTGACAGCCCCCTTCTCTTATCTGCTGCTGACAAAGCGGAGGAGGCCCAGCACAGAGCCCTGCGCGTGGAGCCTGAGCGCCCCGTGACGTCTTGAGCGTGTTTTGACGAACACGATGTTCACGGAGAGAACGTTCCCGAGCCACGGCGAAGGCAAACAACAATCATTCTGGAGTTTTTCTGCCATAGATGATCAGGAAAAGGCCGAAGGAAGGCCCCCATGTGACTGTTTTGCAGCTGATTTAGCTGATGTCAGATCAGTGGGCAGGTCGGATGTAGTTATCCTGCAACCTGCGGAATCAGGCAAATCTTTTTTAGTTGTTTTGTGTTGTTAACAGGCTTGGAGGTAAACCTGGGGCCAGACATCCGGCCTATTAGAGGAACGTGTTAGGAAAAATGGATTTAAAGAAATGTTAACCACATTTAGAGAATTATCCAAATCATACTGATGGACATAGTTTTCCTAAAACTTAATCCTTAGCTTAAGTGTATTTTTTAACTCTTTAATGAAGCAGAATATGGGTGGCCTCACCATTCTTCGTCTTCTTTACATAGTTTTATTTCATCCAAGTGCTTCAATTCCGACATGGTCTTAGGCAATATCACAGAAAAAAGAAAAAGATGAATGTGATTCATATCCAAAAGTATGAAAATTGTCTGCAACTAGTGACAGGATAGTTGGTTAGTATGAACAACAATATTTAAATCTTATATTAGTTCAGCTGCTGCTGCTAGTTTTTTTTTTTTTTGTAGAAAAAAAGTAGAAAAAGTATAAAGACTTAGAACTATAAGTATAAAACCTATAAAAATGTACCTCCACACCAGGTCTTGGAGCTGTTTATTAGATATTATTAGATATTATTATGGTGCATTCGAAGCCCCACTTGAGCTGGAATAGGCCCCAGTTTCCTCAGAGGTCTAAATAAACTAGAGGAGGTTCGACTGATGAATGGGTTAACCGGGGACTCTCCAATTCAGTCTAATCAGAATTAGAATTCACCATCACAGTTTATCTTAAGGATGTTGAAAAGGTTTACCTTTTGAGGTATATTGTGAAGAAAGACCACACTAAGTATTAGTGAGTTTTATTTTTAAAAAACAGAAAGTTAGAAGACATTTCTTCTCACTTTTGGAAGCAAATATCTCTTTTTACGTCTGGCCCATCTCCTACCAACATTGAAGGGCCTTCTTAAATCTAAATTTTTGGTTTTCTTTGAGGAAATAGACATGCTACATCGTGATTTTTTATTCTTCTACTATTCCTGAACAGTTCCTCGAAATTTAAAGATGCCTTTCCATTGCATGCAATATTGCGTAAACCTTTCTCCAGTAATCATCATGAAAGGACTCGAATTGTTTGGATAAAGAACCTTAAAGTGATGAGGTAATGAGGAGGTGGAAATTTGAGTCTTGGTTGGAGGAGTGTCACAGTTTGGCAGTGGTGGTATTATCAGACAGGACAGGAGGGACCAGACTAACCTGATCAACCTCTCCCAGCAGCAAAGTGTGGGCCGACTGGGACAGTGTTTCATCATTTCACCCCAAAAAAAACAAAAAAACTCAATTATCTCCTCCCTTGTTGTTTGATTAGCTACAGATTTGATTAACACACAGATGCAAAAGTAACTCTAAGTCAACTAGAAAACTGTTTCCCGGGATTGAAAATGTCAGACAGGTATTCTAAATATGTCTGCAAACTCTCACACACTCACACTCCTCCCTGTGTGTCTGCATTACTGCTTTGTCATCACTAATGAGCTGGTGTGGAGGCAGAAAGTCAGAGTTCTCACTGATCTAGATAGATTTACGTGTGTTTGGGTGTGTGTGTGTGTGTGTGTGTGTGTGTGTGCGTGCGTGCGTGCGTGTTTGTTTTCGTGATATATCAGGACAATTTTGTGAATACACACCTTCAATATCAGGACGTCCTTATATATAATGAAAACACAAAGGTGTGCGTGTGTGTGAGAGAAACAATATCTTAACAGAATGGAGGATCTTTTCTACAAAGTTACATTATTTAGTTTTCTACTAGTCCCCACTCGGTCAGTTCATTGATTTGAGCACCATTCGGCCGCAGTCTCAAGTGTACTGAGTCTGACTGAGCAGGTACTAATGGAAAAGCTGACTGATTTACATCCTCTGATCAGTCTGACAAACCTCTGCCTGATTGCATATCAGTTACTAAACTGCTTGACAGTACTGACATCTTGTGGTCATTCGGCATGAGCGAGTGACTTTAATCCTGGAACTCTGCTGGGATCGTCTTTATCTTTTATAAAGTACCTTTTGCCTAAACAGTTTTTTTGGTTTTTGTTTAATGTAATAACATTTTAAAAATGTTTTCTGCTTATCACAAAATACATGCAAACGCATTGGCATTCAACAAATGACCCAGAAATGGGTCAAATCTACACAGCCTGCTTTTTTACTACCTTTGGTTTGCAATGTTTTTTTATCTTCCTATTTGTTGAGTCAAACACATTGATGAGAAAAACATGTAAGTATAATTACATTATTATTATCTCCCAAGGATCCAAGATGGTGTCAGTGATGCTGGTCAGCATGTTGTTACTGACCAGCTTGAGACCGACCTGGATGAGCAAGAAAGGGACATGACCATCAGTAAGGTAAATACCGTCCTTAATGCGTTTTCTTTCCACTAGACTAGTTTCCTAATCTTATGCCTAAATAGTATACCTAGATAATGTTTTTAATTTATTTTTAGAAAACAATAAATTTTACTTCTGATATTGATAAAGTAGGAAAATAGTTCACAATTCTTTAAATCTAGTTTATAAATTAAAAACAAAACAGAAAAAGATTCATAAATGAAGGGGTTTGACAGGGTTCCTAGAGTTCCTACTTTTAGAAACTCTAGGAACCAAAAGGAGACTTGTAATGAAGTGCTCTGTGGTCATATCTAATTATGAGGTGTCTGTTAAATTCTATCCTTACATTTATG
Source organism: Menidia menidia (assembly GCA_907169785.1). NCBI lineage: Eukaryota > Metazoa > Chordata > Actinopteri > Atheriniformes > Atherinopsidae > Menidia > Menidia menidia. Next base: position 1,831,746 of record CAJRST010003335.1, on the reverse strand, counting down.
GGGAGCCAATAAGGAGAGCCTAAAGCTGGATATCTATGACCTCTCTCTCCAGTTTTCATGACAACTCAAGTTGCAGCATTTTGGATCAGCTTGAGGCTTTTCAGAGATCTATTTTGGGAATGCCCACTAATAAAAAAATTACATAAATGCGATTGTGAAGTAACAAATAAGTGGAGCAGTTTTTCTGCATCAGTCTGAAACAGTATGTTCCTAATTTTAGAGATATTACAAAGGTCATGGAAAGCCGTCCTACACAGCTGGTTAATGTTTGAATCATTGGATGAATAAAGATAACTTCAAGGTTCCTCATGGTACTATTGAGATAAAATAATGTCACAATTGAGTCAGATGGGTTTTTTTCAAGAAGCACTCAGATCCAAAGACGACTCGTTCAGTTTGGTCTGAATTTAGAAGCAGAAAAAAATTGGTATTTTTGTATCTGAGACAGGATTGCAGTTTTCACCAATCAGTTAATCTTGTTTCATATGTAGTTACAGCTAATATAACTAAGTATCATCATACTATGATGCCTTATAATGTTACTAGATACAAGTCTGTATAAAATGAAAGTATAAGTGGAAAGACCCCTGTTCAACTGACTCACTCTGGTGTATGAGGAAGATTCCCACGGACAAACCAGAATGTATGACATAACTTTGAATCAAAAATAGCGTACGCCTGTTCTTCTACATTCAAAAACATGTAAGAGCCTCTGTGATAGGTGGAACGCTGTAGCTGAGCGGAGCCAATTCTTGGATTCTTGGAAATGTTGGTAATCCTCTCTCCGTCCGGCAGGTGGCTCTCTGTGAGGCTCTGAGGAGCAGCGTGGCGGCTCTCCAGAGGGAGAAGGAGTGTGTGTGTGAGGAGCAGAGGCTCCACCAGGCTCTGGGAGCCAGCATGGAGACGCTGGTGCAGGAGCGCCTCAAAACCAACGAGAGGGACAAGTACAGCATGTTCATCGGTGCGGCGTCCCACTCGCCTCCGAGAGGTCTAAGGTCAACCGGAGTGGCGGGTCCTGGTGACCGGGTTTTGCTCTGGCTGTTTGCAGGGGATCTGGAGAAGATCGTGAACCTGCTGCTGTCTCTGTGCGGCCGGCTGTCCAGGATCGACCGGTCACTGCTGGCCCTGGAGCGGGACGGGGGGATGTCAGAGGACGCAGTGGAGGAGAGGGTGAGGCCCCCCCCCCGTCAACGAGGACACACCTGCACAGCCGTACAGAAACTGAAAACAGATCTCATCAGTTTTTGGGGGTGGAGCTCCTACTATTAGTGGCTGTTACATCCGCACCATGTTTCACAACTTTTAGGCTTCCTGGTGTCTCCTCCTAGTCTCTAACCAACCTGGTGATCTGTGGGTCTCAGGACACATTAGCTACTTTTCTAAACGGATTTGGGTGATGGATGAAAGCCTAAACATATAACAAACGCACAATGTTTGCACAGTCCTTTCAAACCAGCACCCCGTTGCCAGTTTTCTTTGTCATTGGGCTGCTGTTTTTACACATAAACCTATTTATCGCGTCAAATTCCTGATGGGATGGGTACGTTTGATATTAAGAAAAAGTAACACCCTGACTATTTCTTAGGCTTTTTGTCGTTTGAATACCGTTGGAAAATAGTTTCGGGAACACTTAGGAATGATCATTGAGTCACTCACGCAAAAACGTGACCACAAAGAGAAAGAATGAGCTCAGGTGAATGAAGAAAAGAGGTCTGGGAAGTATTTCTGGTTTGGTAACGGGTTCCTGATCTTGTACTGTAAGATTAAATATCAGGCTCTAGGGTTAGGGTTAGGGTTTGGGTTGGGGTTAGGGTTAGGGAGCATGGGACTTAAAACACACATGGACAATAGCAAAAGCCTGAGCCCGAGATTGCCACATGGAATTCAGCAATATTTTTGACGTTTTATTATTTCCTTTTGCTTTTTGGACTTTGCAAATGACTGTACTTTGTTGACCCCCCCCCCCCCCCCCCCCCTCCAGGAGTCTCTGCATCACAAGCGCTCGCTGCTCCTGCGCCAAACGGAAGACGCCCGGGAGCTGAAGGAGAACCTGGAGCGCCGGCAGGGCGTGGTCCACGCCATCCTGTCCGGGTACCTGACCCCGGCCCAGCTCCAGGACTACCGCCACTTCGTCAGCGCCAAGCCGTCCCTCCTGGTGCGCCAGCGCCACCTGGACGACCTCATCCGCCACGGGCAGGAGCAGCTGCGGCGGCTGGAGGAGAGCCTGCCGCCCCCGCCGGGGGGGGCGGCGCCCCGGCCCTCAGGCCCCACGCCCTGCTCCCCCGCCATCCTGACCGCCCACCCGGTCAGGTCCACCACCGTCACGTCCCTCTAACATTCAGCGGGGAAACCAGTAAGAGACACTGGGCTCCCTAAAAGCAGCAGCCAGCGGGCTTGGAGGAAATATCAGAAGGATGCAGATTTTATACGTAGAGAAGAAAAGTCTTTAATGTGCCTGCTTCTGTTCGCAGCCCATCCAGCCTTAGACGTCCGTTCACCTCACCTGCTGCCAACTAATCATTCTAACTCGAAAAAAAGTGATGACTCGGGCCGTAAGTGTTCACCTTGGAGAACATTTGTCCCCGTTTTAAAGCACAAACTCAGTCCCGTGGTTGTCATCTTTTTCCGTGCCAGCAAATACTTTGGCCTGTTTGCTTTTATTTATGGTTTCAGCAGAAGACCTGCCGTTTAAATTTGAACAGACACAAACGAAACGGAATCGTCCTTCAATAAGTCTGCTATCGCTCTCACGGACCTGTAGGAAGTTTTTATCTCAGCATGGCTTGAGCAAAAAAAAAAAAAAGTGGGCAGGAGCATGATCTCCCAAAGAAAGGACGCTCTCATCTTCCAGTTACTGTTTGATAGACTCACAGAAATAATTCAACGCCAAACCGGAAGAACTTTGTTCTCATTTCAGGGCAAAAACAAAGACATTTCTGAGGGAAAACTGCTTTGAAAAACTGTAATCCTCACTCCCACCGTATCCCACATTCTGCCACCGCTGACTGTATGTATGAAGCTTGTAGCACTTTGTCACAGTCTGACTACTGTTTGCAGTAGGATTTACACTGAACGATAACCATGTTTCCGGTCTCAGCCACTTGAAAGGTTCTCTGTGATTATGTGGTAAAGAACAGAGAGAGATAAACATGTCTAAGATATAAAAAAATTCAGATTGTAAATATTTTTATGCCGCAAATATTGACTTTTTCTTTTTCTTTTTTGGAAAAATGGCCACAATCGCAACCACCACAGCATCTGAAGCTTATTTTTTTTTCTTTTTCTTGTGGTCTTTTAAAGATCAGGAGAAAATTGGTCAAATTTGAACTTAAAAAGAATTCATTTTAAGGCTTAGAAAAATGTGCCGTGTCCAAAGATTTTAAAGATGATGAGGTGAGGCCATGAACAGTGCAAATATATCATTCAGAAGCTGGAAGGCATCAAATGTTCTATTTTAGATACAGTTTTTTTTTTCATGTTCCAGCAAAAGCTTCAACCTTATAACATGAGTTTACGATTAACTTGCTCACTGATAGCGGCTGTTGAAGACATCAAAGCACTATGTGAGGTCATGAGAACAGGTCAGCTCGGCATCACATCGCTTCCAGAGACAACATGAGGCCTTATTTAATCCCAGTGTGAAGTTTCTCTTCAATAAAAGCACTTTTTCAGCTCTGCCGGCCTCTGTGTTGGTTACTCCTGACCTGTCGGCTGGACGGGGGAAGCTGGACTCCTGAGGAAAAGGCCAGGGCACCGTTTAAAGCGCTGTGGTTTAAAGGTATTCCATCATCTTAAAACTGTTATTTCCCTTTTGCACTCGTCCTCTTTCTTCTCCTGTAATAATCCTCTGAATATCCATCAGGGTTGAACACCCAAAGACATGTTGGTCAGCACTGTCCACTGATCTAAATGGACATTAGGAGGTCATTTATCAGGCTGGGATCCAGTATCAGAATTTTTGTGTTTAATTGCTGAATTTACAGAATCATTCACACTGTCGAGTTTAATTTAAATTCATTTGGATTTAATAATTCAGCACGTGCAGACCTTGTACCCCTTGGCAAATTTGACCACTATCATTATAATATGAATAAATCACATATTTATGATTATTCTGATTATTTTGCTCCAACAAGTTTAATGAGAGAAAAAAAGTGTTTTATTTTTTTACGAGGGACAAATATATTTCAAGTATAATCTGATTGTTTCACTTCAGTCTCGCTGCTCTTGCAGAGTTGTAAATGTCTAAAATTCCAGTGTATAGTAGCTTTTCAGCAACATACATCTCCAGAGACATGGCAGGAGGAATAAAGGAGCAGGTAAAAAAGTAGAGGTTTCCCTCCAGCGTTGCCAAATACAAAAAACAGAGTAGATGGTATTAGAATAGTATTATTCTAATAATACAACAGGATCCCCACATATAACTTGTTGTCATGTTTATTACATTTTCCGTAATTGCCAGGTTAACCATACAAAGTAAGTATTTCTGAAATAGATTAACCTGTTTCAATGTTAAATGTGTTTTTTCCTGAAAAAGGGGTGAACATTTTAATTGTATCTATAACAAAATTGTGGATTCACCTTGACAGAAATACGTTCAGTTGGACTAAAATCATTCTGATTGGAGATCAAATTAAAGTGTTTAATTGCACAATACAGAGATGTGAACTGTTTAGTGTTTACAGTCCACAGAGGTTTGACCCCTAAAATCGTGATCCAAATTATTCTACGATCTACAAAACTCTGGATCTAAAGACAACAGGTAGCAGTCGGCTCTTCCCTTCATACCATCAGTTTGAAAGGGGAAATATTTAATACCAACCCTATTAAATGTCTTTGTGGTCCCCTCTGATGTTTGAAGTTTAAAAGGTCTGATTAATTATGTGACTAACCCCTTTCAATGCACATTGCAATCTCAAAAGAGGCTAACAGGAATAAGGAAACAGATTTTATAGCTAGGTGGGGTAGGGGTAGTTGGGCAGATAAAAAATGCTACAGAGGGATACTTTTCTATTGAAATTGGCTATTACATATAATATATAATATTCATGAAGGTTTGGGGGGTTTTCCGTATGGAAAACTGCTGAAAGATAAGGTTCTACACAAATGATGTTCAGCCCTGCAATGTTTTCCTATCACCTGAACATCCTCCCGGCACATCCGGGTCACCTGCAGCAGGTGAGTTTAGGGTTAAACACCTGAGAGGGGCGGGGCCTGTTCCCTCCTGACAGAAACAGCTCCCCGACCTTTGAGTCGCGCGGGGCGGGAGAGCGAAACCAAAGTGCCCCCCCACAGACGGCCATGGCCACGGTGTTCACGCAGGACTCGGTCCTGCATTTCCTGCAGAGCAGCGGGGGCGCGGTGAAGAACGCGGACCTCATCTCGCACTTCAGGAACTTCGTCCGGGACCACGGGGACCAGCGGCGGAACAGGGAGCTCTTCAAACAGTTCGTCAACTCCGTGGCCATCGTCAAACAGATCGACGGGGTGTCTCATGTCGTCCTCAAGAAGAAGTTCAGGGGGCACGTGCCCGGGACGGGTCGCGCGGAGTCCCCCGCGGGTCGCCGCGAGGAGCCCCCGGCGGGTCGTCGCGCGGAGCTACCGGCGAGTCGTCGCGAGGAGCCCCCCGCGGGTCGTCGCCCGGAACCCCCAGCCGGTCGCGGGGTGCCCCCAGCCGGTCGCAACGCGGAGCCCCCGGCGGGTCGTCGCGCGGAGCCTCCCGTGGGAAGTCGCGCGGAGCCCCCCGCCTCGGACAGGAACCGAAACCCGGCCGGGAGCGCTGACACGACGCGGCCCCAGCGGAGGGAGGACGCCGAGCCCGCCCCTCCGCGGGAAACCCGGGTGGAA
>CAJRST010003335.1:1802845-1814512 GCA_907169785.1 Menidia menidia | reverse complement strand
CCCCCCCCCCCCCCTTTAACAGCGGAGCTGGACCTACTTTGCGCTTGGTGGAAGCCTTGCAGCGCAGCCGGCCCCCCTGCAGGTGGCGCAGGTGCTCTGGTGACAGGAGCGCGCTGCAGATTGGGCCGTCTGAGGAGGAGGGGGAGGAGCTCCACCCCCCCCCCACACCCGCCGCGGGGCCGGAGGCCGGGCGCAGCCTGGAAGCCCCAGCGGTGCAGGTGGAGGTGCTTGGGAAGAGGGGGGAGGTCCCTGGGAAGAGGGGGGACGTCCCTGGGAAGAATTTTAAAAGCCAAGCCTCAGTTCAGTATCATCAGTGAGCAGATAAACGCGTGCTGAGAGGCCGGCGGCCGGTGGGCGGAGCTTACCCGGTGTGCGGCGGGAGAGGCGGGGGTCCCGGGGGCTGTGGCTCAGCGGGGGGTGGTAGATGTAGACAGTGTTGGGAGGCAGGGAAGCTCTCAGTGTGGAAAGACTACGGGCCGCCAGCTCCCGGCTGCGAATCAGCTCAGAGCTGTCGATCTGCGAAGGAAAGGAGCTCTGAGTGGAGAGCAGGATAGATCTCTGTGTGGTCGCCTGCAAATGTTTGGTTTTTCCTATCGAAAAGGTGACCTCTTTCTTAACGGAGTGTGAAGGCTGTCCTAGTGGCTTTCTTACTCTTTTTGCGGTTGCTAAGCGCCCCCTGCTGGTCTCCTACTCTCTCTATGGCTTTTTGATTCCTGCTCTTTTCCAGCAGAGACATTAAGCGGTACAACAAGAAAATAAAATAAAATAAAACTACAGGCATCGTATAAACAGGCAGCTGTTTCTAATGTTTGTCAGCTTCCCTTTTAGAGGCAGATAACACGATTCAATTTGAGGAACAAATGAAACCTTCCTCACTTGCCACCACACAGAAGCCTTCTTTACTTCAGTCATATAACTGTTAAATACATTTTTTGTTCTCCTGTCTGAGGCCACAATGTTACAAAATGTATCAATAACCAAAGATGATATATAAAGCTTATATGGAAATCTCTCCCAGTAACACTGGGTAGCAATTTATCTGATACCAGCTAAATAAAAACAACAGTGTTCAACATATAAACGAATTAGAAAAGAAGCTAAGTGAAATCCTATTTTTAGACCGTGATATTTCTGACTGACGGACTGGTGGAGGACAAAAGAAGAAGAGGGTTTGTAGGCCTGCCAGTGAGGCCGAACACGGCGGCTGGACAGACCTGCGCCTTCCTCAGCAGGTCTATGGTCAGAGCCAGCCAGTCGGGGCAGCAGGTCTCCAGCTCCAGGGTGATGAGGGCCAGTGCCAGCATGGATCCTGGGAGCTGTGGATTAGGGGGAGAGAGCGGCTCAGCTTTGGGCGGAGCGTCAGCGGCGTGCGTTTGGCGGCCGTGCGCGCACCTGCGTGAGCGTGTGGTCGGCCAGACAGTGGTACAGTCGGTGTGTGAGCAGGGCCAGATGCTGAGACCGGTTCAGTCCCAGAGCGGCGTCCAGGAAGCCGGGGCGACTGGACCACACCATGGCGTGGAACTGTGGGACGAGGAGAGACTTAACCGGTCGCTCTTACTTTTAAACACTGACCAATTCTTTAAGACGGAGAAAAATAATTCAGCCAGTATCCATCACAGTCACTCTTCTTTTATGTTAAGGACCTATTATTATTACTATCATTATCACTTATTTTAAATCTATGTTTAGATATATGAATATATACACATAGCTACATATGTAATATGTATGAATATATATATTCATTTATATTTTGTGTGGAATGTTGTGTATACATATATATATGTAGACATGTATATATGTATATGCTGTTGTATATCTGGAGTTGGTAACAAAAATAATTTCCCTCTGGGATTATTAAAGTATTTCTGATTCTGATTCATATGGAAATAAGATCGAGTGTGTGTGTGTGTGTGTAAGATGTACAATGTGCAGGAAATCCAGCGCCGTGGCGGTCAGCAGATCCCAGTCCAGTTTATCCAGGACAATCTTCTCCATCCTCAGGATCTCTGACGGGGAGCAGCCACAGTCGCTGGAGGCAGCAAGCTCCTTCAGAGATGGCACACACTGAAACACACACACACACACACACACACACAGGTCAGGCCCTCTGGGTCATTCGGTAATCGACCAACGCTTATGTGGCTGCTCTGTGCAGCTGTGTGTGCTGGTGCTCACCTCGTCTTCCTCACAGGTCTTGGCAGCCAGGAAGAAGCAGGCGATGGCTATGCAGCGCAGGTATTTTGGACGGGCCTGCACACACACATCCAGCCATCAGAAAATCACCGAGCCCCGGAGAAGATCCACTCCGTCCAAACGTGGGCCGCTTCCGGTCGTCACAGAGTTAAAGGTCAGGGTTCACCGGAAGCTGCTGGTTCCCCGCTCACTGGGCAGGCGGCACTCAAGACCTTATCGTTCTCACCAACTTTGTCTTTTTTCCCCAACCGGCTGATATTAAAGGGACATTGTGGAGTATTTTATTTATTAGTTAAAATCTTTTTCCTAATTTCTAAATGTGTCCTAATTTGATGTAAAATTACCTCTGCAATGATCTGACTTCTCCTCATAGGGAAGAATTTCCTATCTGTATATAAACAGGACAGGTAAGTCCAAAGAGGTTTCCATAGAGATCCGCCATTTTGAAAAACTGTAATGGCAGAGGGACATAAAGCCTTAGTCTGCCGGTCTAGCTAATCCACAACACAGTTTCCTTCAGAACCAACGTCATGTGGCTGAAACTTCTTTTAAATTAATTATTTTTTTTAATGAATTCAATGAATGAATTAGAATTTTTAAATTATAGCCCGAGAGAAAACCGGATGACATGGAAGTCATGTTGTCATTACTTCTTGATGCATGGTGGCTATCGTAGCTGCCGTACCCATTTGGAAACGTAGGCACTAGAGAGCAGATTTGTTAGAATTCAAAATGCTATTTCACCGTTTAATGTCGGTTGACATTTAGATGGGGCCAAACAGTGCGAAATCAATAACAAATTTGACTATAGGTAAGGCAATATTAGTTTTTAATTAAAAAGCTGACAGTGTGTTTCCATGGAGAGCAATAGAGAGGTCCAACTGTAAGTTTCTGCTCTCAGAAAAGCAGCAGGGGTTCACTCAAACAAAACCCTGGTACGATTAGTAGCTGTAGGACAAATACAAACACACCAAGCAGCAGCATGCGTTAGCCTTGTGTTGGCTTCTAATTCACTGAGCACGTTTGGTCCACCTAGTGGTATAAAATGATCAAATTTTAGTCTCTCCTTTTAAGGAGATCGAATTTTGTTTCCAGCACATTAACATATAATCTAATCTTATTGTAAGATACTGTATGACCGATCCCTTCTACTGAAAATGTTACCCAATTTTTTATTTTTGAAAAGCTGAAATTTTAACATTTTCGCAGTGGAAGAACACAGACAGTCAGGATACTGATTTGAAACCATTTCAGTTTTAAAAGGGTCAAAATCTCTGTTTTATAAAGTATGAAATAATCAAACAGGGTTACACATTTTACAGTATGGTTAGAAGATGAGAGGAACATATTTCAACAGATTATTACAAGCCGGTCTATGAAAATGTTAGGTCAATAATGTTAGGTCATTACTGAAACAGAGCTCAGTACTGAACTATCTCTGTAATTTTCATGCAGTTACAAAGAAAAATAAAAGTACTTGGTTCAAACTGAACCCAAAACAACAGGAGGGTTCAATTATTTGTGTGATTTCAAAGCTGAGTTCCATTTAAACAATTTGAACATTGAGACTTGGTGCCTTGTGTTATAAAACCAAACCCTCCACAATAACGTTAAAGCATTTTCTTTCACATTTGAGAGCAACTGTGAGCAAGGGATGACATAAAGCTGCCCACAGTAAAAACCAATGCTACGCGTGTACCTTGATGGGAGCTAGGAAGCGGTCCAGAATGCTAACGGCTAACACCAGGGTCTCTGGGTACAGCCGCAGCCTACCATGGATCTCTGTCAGCCAGCGCACGGCCTCATCCCGCTGGGCCGGAGAGATGTCTGTATCCTGTAACGGCAGAGGAAGAGGACAGCCGTTTACTGTCGTTTGACTTTACCAGATTGATAGAGAGAGAAAACACTTAAAACATCTCAAAGCAGTCTTAGGTGGAAATAAAGGGAAATGAGAAGGAGCCTCTGGAGCTGGTTTTGACAGCCAAGGCAGAAAGACGTTTTATCCAAATAAATTGTGAGCTCATTGGTAACAGGCATCTGTTTACATTAAATATTGGCTGAATGTGTGACAGTGTGTGAAAGTGCTGAAAGAACTGAACTTTTCCTACTTTTCTAATCTTTGATTCCTCTCATTCTGGCCCTCTTTGTCACAGCTTAACATCTGATATTAGCAGCGCAGTCCTTCTTGCTTGTCATTTAATTTTGTATTTTGAGCAATATTTGAAGTCCAGGACTAAAGGTCCTGTGACCCTGTTGGGCAGCTACACAGTGAGCTAACACCGTTTGGGGGTTTAGTTTTTGAACAGTCCAAACGTTGAAACAACTGGCTTGGCAGAGTAACGCAGACTCCGTTTTCCCATGATCCTCCTCTTTCAGTGCTTCCTCCGGGAATGCGAGGCATTCATAGTAGTCAGTTCTCTGACTGTAACTCATTTAGTCCCCCGATCGTGTATGGTGACTTCCCCGGAGGCTTTTCTTTCATCTGGAGGTTTCCCTTTGGCCTCCTCTGTCTGTTTCACCCCACAGAATGAGGCTCACGTTCAGAAACTCTAGCGAGTGCTGGGCCACCAGTTCGAACAGCACAGAATATTGTACAACTTAATGAATTTATTTATTATTTTTAAATAAACAGAGTTTTAGTTTTGGTACCAATGGAAAACTTACAAATGTAAAATGACTAAATCCATTTAAATGTTTTTGGACGTCCTCATGAACAGGAGTTATTTTTAAACATCTGCTAGAACGTAATCAGAAATCCTTCCAGTTTGATGGAAACTGAAAACTGGTAGGGCTTCTGGCTCCTGAGCTACACAGGTCTGACAAGACTACTGTTTCTGATGAGGCTTTCAGGGCACTCCGATTTACAATAACCACAAGCCAACCTTTCCTAGAATGTGAAAACATTCTCAGCTCTTAAAACATCTGGATACAAGCTCAGTGCAGCTTGTAACCTGTTGACAGCCATTCAATCATCTTCAGTGCACACACTGCCGTCCTTACCTACTTCGTCAATGTCACGTGTCTGCAAACAGCTATCTTTTTTTAAACGCTGTGGAAAGACAAACGTCCAGTTCCGAAACTTGTGTCACGTTGACACAGTTTCTCTTTATGGGGCTCCTTCTGTTTTCCAGTTATGGCATAATGAGGAGTTTCAACACAGCGACCCGGGTAAACCAGCAGGATGGTTTGCATACTTGTAGATACATTTAAAAACAGAATTTCTTTGGGTCGTTTAAACATCTAATATCAGGTCAAACCAGAAATAACCACATAGCCTGGAGCTCCCCAGCAGCTCACCATGTAAACATAGACAACAGGAACATCTGAAAAATTCCATGTATGTGCTGTTGTGTTACCACGACTACGGCTGGTGGGGCATTTAGGCTCCGGTATCAGTAAACGCTGCCTCACCTGACAAAAGGGGCCGTTTGCCTAGTTAGAGCAGAAACACGTCCCATCCTCCCCTAAAGCTCAGCTGAACTTTGGCTCCTCAAAACAAACCAAAACAGACCTTCTGATAAGGAGATGAGGACAAACACGACGGGGGGGGGGATACCTGAGCATGGGCGTGTCCGGCTGGAGGTGTGATTCAGCAGCACCTCTATGACGTTGCTCATTTTTGGGACGTTTAAAATATGGGTGAATAATGGGGTTTACTGTCATGTAACCACAATCTTCGGAACTTGCTCTTCCACTTATCAGCCCCACAGAGAGTGATACTTGAGCAGTTCCAGGAACAAACACTTCTTCCTCTATGACGTCCTGATTTGTGCTGCTCAGTGAGAGCTGGGTGAGCAGAAAGGGGTGACTCGCAAACGGTGTTATTACAGGATCACCAAGTGAAGGACAGACGTCAGCAAACATGACGCCGTCTGCAGGGAACTGTGGAAAACCTTGGGCAACGTCTTTACAATCCCTCTGTTATTTCTTCCACCCCTCCTGTTCTGAGTCAAATAATGAGTGAGACGTGTTAGTCAGCTGAGCTGATGTCACCGATAACCACTTCAGATGGTTTCAGATCCGTCTTTCTACACACCGACCGCCCCAAACAAAGTGGTGGCTTCTTCTTTTCTGGACTTGACAACAGATTCTAGCGTCATTCTGTCAGCAGCTTGGAGCTATAAACGCCATTACAGCCAGCCAAAATGCAGATGAACCGAGTATCCGACTTATGAGGATTCAGTTTTTACAGTTTTATAGCAGAATTGGGCTAAAAAAAAGGAGATCCTCCTCTCATTTCTTCAGACTTTGCTTCCAATGACTTAGTTATCTAATGAAGTGCTCTTGAGCAATAGTTCAATGTTTTCGGGAGACCTTTCAAAGATTCCTTTGGACATTGACTGTTGCTTGTTTGTTTTTTTCCTTAAAATGAACTCCCAGTCCTTGTGCTTAAAGAGTCTTATGTCTACAAAGAACAGAAAATTAAGCAAATCAGCAAATCATTAGGTGGCTTTTTCCTTTTTAAACTAAGAGTCTATTACAAAGACACTTGATTAGCTCCCATTTCTTTCATTGCATGCCCTAGAAAATGGCCAAATAGTATTTTTGCAACATTATGATTCTTAAAGAGCAAGAGCTCTTGGCATTTGCCTGCAGTGTGTCCTTGAATACACAAACCTGAAACTCAAAAGAACTGGCAAGCTTTAAAAAAAAATATCCTTACAGGTGGAACAACATCAGACTGTGACGTTCTTTAGAAATAGGAAAATAAATTCAGCAAAGGACTGACAGAAGTCATGACAGATGGCAGGAAGAGCTCATTAGTGAAGAACTGTCAAAAGGGCTTTTTTTAAATGTCTTTTTTTTAAACGGTTGGGAAACTGGGATAAAAAAAAATAAAAAAAAGGTTGAGGTATGACAAGAACATGTTTGCAATGTGGGATCATCTCCACAGAGATCATAACAAGATGCACCCAACACCCAAAGAGGACCTTTGGGATGTCCTTCAAGAAGCCTGGAGAACTATTCCTGAGGTTAAAGAAAGCCCGGTTTAAAAAAAAAATTAAAGGGCTAAGTTTACATCTACGTCTAGTCATTGTGGCTCGGTTCATTATGTCGTCAAACAACATGATGAACTGAGAAGAATTCATTACAAAGCCTCTAAATAGGGTTATTTTTAAACGGTATCCCATTTCCAAAACAAACATAACCTTATACTTGTGTATTGTATTCACATTTATGTCTGCATGCTGACATATATTAATCATAATTATCACCAGCCTTAAGGGAGCAATTGAACTTTCAGGAGAAAAAAAGGTTGACCAAAATTCAAAGAATATTGCTTTCAGAATTTGGTTCTCAAATTCCAAATTCATGCATCCAACCAGATGTAGAGAAGCACAGAAACATGCAGGTGTAAACTGTGTTACGAAAGTATTCAGGGGCCCAAAAAGCCCGTTGGGTCTTTCCACTGATAAGCATATGTTTGGAAGTTGATGTGTTTGTGTTCAGCTCCTGTTAGCGCTCAGCCACAGCTTTAGTACCTGTGAGGAGGGCCTCTTTGGCACGTAGACCTTCCACATCTTGGCTTCCCTAGAGGCTGCCTTTTCTAAAAGAAAAGACAGCCTCTGGCGTTCCCAGGGTTGGGCGAACTTCATTCTGTCCTTCCCTGGTTGAGCCTACCTCCCCACTGGATACAGCTACCTGTGAGGGGACAGAGCAGGTCAGCACAAACCAGCCTCAGCTCCATTTGGCACAGCTGAGGACCATTTACATATATAACCTGAAAAACTTTAAATGTGCCATGTATTTATTCAAAATCTAATAGTGTGACACTTTCAAATTCTGATTTGTATCTCAATTTATAATGACAAGTTATACAAATAAGTGTTGCATTGTGTAAATGGCATAGCTGTGCTTCCTCAGGAAATCATTAAATACACACTGAGCAAGACCTTAAATATGTTAATTATGAGGAAAGGGATTTTATTAAGCTTATCAAATAAAAGCAGTGTTTTGTTTTTTTTTATTTATTTACCTATTACAAATAGGCTAAAACTACAACAATGGTTTGCTGCTATGTTTTTAGAAATGAAGCACGACGAATACATTAGGGGTTCTGGACATTTTGTCCATTTTTATATAAGTACCTGCTTATATATTGTGAGACGGCTCGGCGTAAATGCAATTTCTGGTTGTAAACAGTCACTATATAGAGGCAAATTAAGTGAGGTAGAGCCAACATAACTTTTAGTTGGAAACTACCTTGCACCTCGAAAGAAATTCCAAATTTAGCTCGTATGGCCCCCATAAGCACAGGTGTACTCCTGGGATTCCCTGTGTTATGGAAACGAACCCGACTACTGTCTGGAGCAGAGCTAACTTGACAGCGAGCGTCTCCTCGTAGTCGCTAGCAACTCGCCAGCTAACGCTACCGAAAAGCCAGAATAACCAAAGAATATAAACACTGAAAAGTCAGCTCACTTCATTTCATGTGTTGTCAGGTAAATTGTGGCGTTCGTAGTGTTCATTAAACGCATGCTACATACACCACAGCGACATTTAAATGGCTGACCACAATCCAGCAAGTAGACGGAGCCCGAGGTCTTACCTCCCCTGCGAAGCGGAGAAAACCACAGTTGGGTTTCATCCGGTCTACTCAATTCAAGGAAAAAGAAAAGGGGTTGAATTGAGGACCCACACTCCGTTTTAGTCGTCCATTGTGGCTCCCATGGCACAGATATTAGGGAAAGGGGAATATAAAAAATATATAAAAATAAAAGAACGGAAGATAGACTGGTACGTCTACTTCCGAGGAGGGGCCCTGGGGAAGAGAGCAGCAGTTCCCGCCCACTTCCAAGCAGAACGGGGGTCTAAAACAATTGTACCCTGCACGTCTCTGATATTTCTGCATGGAAATTAAATGAGATATAGCCACAGCTAATTTTCTAAGAAAAACTTGATAAAATAAATTAAACAATTCACTATTTCCCCCAATGTATCCCGATCCATTACACAAACAACATAGGTTAAGTAATCCGTAAACATGTTTTTCGTCTTAAAATAAAAAGATTAAGGTGTTCAGGTGAAGCACTAAAGGGTTATTTGCATCCATTTCGAAGAAAAAAAACAGTTGTTGAATAAATTTATTAGGATTAGCAGATAGCATGGTTAGTGTGCCTGTTTATTATCTAATGTGCTCACTGTAACTTGGACAACAACATAATGCAGGGAGTCAACAAGCTTTAAAGCCAGTAGGTCTTTCTATCTTATCTAAAAACAAACAAAAGAAAAAAAGATCATTTCTTTAGACACTGTGTCACTTGCAGGATGTTTATTTAATTGTCTTATTTTTTCTAAAACTCCTTGCTTGTCTCATATTATCAAGATGTATATTTACATGTAAATATGTAAATGTGTATGTGAGAGACACAGAGTACGTGCACGCACAGCTTGTTTTGTTGAGGACAGTAGATAAAAGTGTCAAACGGCACTACGTAATGTTAAGACTGCGTCAGATTTCCGTATATCCCGGGGCCAATCAGTGCATCCCATTTTGGGCGGACTATTTGAACGCATCAAAAGGCAGCTGACTGATAGGCTAACAGAAACGTCAGTCAAAAGGGGCCTGTCTCACATAACCTACATTCCGTCTGGTCATTACACCGATACTTATCGATTGATTTAGGATCAGTGATCAATCGATAGTGTAACCGTTGATGATTTAGTAAGAAATACTGTGAAAAAATGGCGCCGGAAGGTCGGTTGAAGGCTTAAATTTAGACAGCTTCGGCCGAAAGGAGGCGGTGGCTTGTCTGGAACCCAAGCTTGTGATTGGTTACTACATTTGACACCGAAAAGTGGGCGTGCGTATTCCGAACATCAACAAAAGAGAGAAAAAGAGAAAGAGAAGACGAGAGGAGAAGGATTAGACGATACAGCTGAAGGAAAACAACAGATATGTGGATATAACTCGCAATAACAGGTAAAGCAAACCTCTAAAATATATTCCTGCTTAAATTAGATGACTTACTAAACGTACTTAACGAATGTGTGGAATTAAAGTGATCTTTTTTTAGTACTTAGGTCGTTTTCAGACAGGGGTTCACAGCAAATTGTGATAAGTAATTAAGTTATTTCAGCATTTACGAAAGGTAAGTTTGATTAGACAGCTGAATTTGGTAAATTATTACAGTATTTCTGATTCTGACATCTGTAACCTACTTCTCAGCAATGTTTGAAATCCCATTGAAATGTACTATTTCAAAATCGAGTAATATTCGGTACATTTACTCTAGTTTTCCCTTTTCTTGCCCATATTATAAAAACGGAACGAGAGATATGTCACGGCAGGTTTATATTGTATTGCACAGAGCTTTTTATACTGAAAACCGTATATTCCCCAGATCCTTTTGTTTTTCCTCTAAGCACAAACTGGATTTACCGGGATTAATGATTTAAAGCAAACCAAGCCAGTGGGTTACCTTAATAGTGTTTTAATTTCTAGAAATAGGGTAGGTTTAGGTGGAAATGGTGTTGTTAAGCATCATTTGTTTGTCTGATTCGAAAGGAGCTCCCCTCCCCCACTCCGACCAGAGAGGATTTAAAACGTTAGCTAGCACCGTTTAAACAGAGCTTCCTCGTTTCCGGTATATCGCGTTAAAATGGAACCATTTCGGCGGTCGGGGTTGTTTTTTTGTTAGTTTTACGTCGCCAGTTAGCGCAGAAAAACACGAAAAAGCAGTTGTTTTTTTTCGAACCGAGGACAGAGAAGGCGTCCACCAGAGGAAACCTGACTCCGGAGCCCAGCTGGGGGAAGTGGGCCGGGCCTATGTGGGTTAGGAGAGCAACGGGAGGCCAGCTCCAGCGAGCCAAACACGGGTCAAAAGTTGATTTAAATATCGTTTTCCCCCCCCTTCCTGGACATTACATTTGACCAAATCGATCCTGTGAGGATTCTGGATGGTTGTTTGGGCTTGGTGTAAAGTAGTTTTTTTTTTTTTGGTTAGGATTTTTAAAACATCTAAGAAGAAAAAGAAACAAAAAGTGGCAGATAACCGGTCCCCCCCCCCCTTCCTGGACATTACATTTGACCAAATCGATCCTATTAGGATTCTGAATGGTTGTCTGGGCTTGGTGTAAAGTTGTTTCTAAAAGGATTCTAAAAACATCTAGGCAGAAAAAGAAACAAAAAGTGGCAGATAACCGGTCCTATTGTCAGGAAACTCCCTAACCTTTTTCTTCCACCATGATCTGGGTTGACACTGCTCGAGGCTATTGCAAAAACAAATAATCATCATCCCAAAAAAGAAATGATGTGATGGAGGCTCCTGGAAATGTTAACGTTTTTTTGTTGTTGTTCCCTTTGTCGTTGTAGTGGTCAAGCTGTCTAAAGAACGAAGATAACACCCCCCCCTCCTGTGCCAGCTGAGACATGGATGCCGTCAAGCTGATGAAAGAGCTGCGGGTGAATTATGAGCAGGAGGCTCATTTTCTTCCCAAAGAGGCGGGTCTGAGCCTCATCGAATCCGC
>CAJRST010003335.1:1748797-1787646 GCA_907169785.1 Menidia menidia | reverse complement strand
GACTTTAAACATTAATTCATGCTCTGACCCGATACCGGTCCTCTGCCGGGATCGGTATGGGATCAGAAGTGCAAAAAGCTGGATCGGGACAGCCTTGGTGTAGTGAACTAGGGCCCGTGCTTTGACTAAAAACCTCTGGATCCGAACGGGATCCGGCGCCCCCCACTGACCCGAGTACTGAAGCAGCGTGATCTCGTGGGACCCCGGGGAGCCCCCCCGAAACCCCCCGGCCCTCGGCCCCCCCCCCCCCCCCGCCCCGGGCCGGGACGCACCTGGGTGAAGATGAGGTGGTGGAAGGGGTGCGCGTCTCCCAGATATCTGCACAGGACCAGCCGCTCCCCCCTCTGGCACTCGGAGGTCCGGCTGATGGAGAACAGCGTGTGGGGAGTGGACGAACTGGCCTGCCAGGACACGAGATGGACGATGAGCCAGAGAAAGGAAAGGAGGACACAAAAGGAAAAGAGCTACGGGGGGCACAAGGTGGGATGAAGGGAGATTATGTTTGTTGTGGCCATTTAAGTTAACTTTTCGTCATTCACATGTTCTGTTTAATTTTAAATAGTTGAAACGTTTAGTTTGCACAGAACCATTTTGAATTTAATTGTTGGGATTTATTTAGTAATTTTCCAAGCTCCTCCCATTAATATGGAATACTTAAAACAGCCAGCGGTTGTGGTTTGGGGGGGAAAATGTCAGGTTAGATGACGGGAGGTTTGCCATTAAGATTTTTGGACCACGCCATACGCTACACGCTATACTTTTGTTTTACCTTTTGGATCACTTTTGTTACTTTTTGTTTGCAGCAGAGTGATAATGGAATTTTGTTTGTTATTTTCTTATAATTTTACAAAGTAATAAAGCAAGTGCGTCTAAATCAAAACACACCTGTTGCCACCGACGGCCTTTTTTTTTGGATTGAAAGAATTTGGTTAAGAAAAATTAAAAGGCCGTGACAATGTTCCACAAACACAAACTGTTAAGGATTTGACTTGTTGCTGTTCTCTGCACTGACAGGGTTTCGAAATTTGTGGGAATTTGGTATTAGCTACTTTTCAGAGTTGTTAGCCCTGACCAAAAGCAGCCAGCCAGATCGGTACGATTCTGTCAGGTGGGCTCAAGCATACTATATCCGAAAACATTAGACGGTTCTTTATCACACCCAAACTGAGAAGTAAATATAACTCTACCCCCCAACCCTGTTGGCAAAAATGTGAGGAGACGAATGTGAACCATGCACATATTTTTGGCTTTGCCCTGGTTTGGTTAAATTTCGGGATGATGTGCATTGTACAATTGTTGCAATACTTGGCTACCAGACACCCAAAACATTCACAGTGTTGTAGCTTGGAAATGTCCCGGGAAATATTGTGTTTAAATCTGACAGGTACCTGTTTAAAATCCTGATCGCTGCCAGTAAAAAAAACAATGACCAAGAAATGGTACAAAGAAGACCACCCTGACAAAGAGGACTGTCTGAAAATTGTTAAGGAAATATATGTCATGGAGGACATGACCCAGAGAATAGGAGTAAAGATGGACTCCATGTGGAAAAATGGACATGTGGATTACCTCCATTGCAGTGACTAATTGAACATATGGGGCATTGTTTACCAGTTTGAGTCATAACCCAATCCGGACAGTATAGAGTTTTGTTTATGTTGTGTGTTTGTTTTTTCCTCTCTTTTTTTCCTTTTCACACCTTGTAATTGTCAAAAAAACCAAAAAAGCATACTATATCCGAATCTTTTTTCGTAGCCTAGCGTCACGTCGCATCATATTTGGCAACCACCATGCAGAAAACGCTGTGGTCACTGTGCTATAATATAATATCATTAAAAACGTTTTCAGTTCCTCTCGCTTGGCGGTGCAACCACATCATGCCTCGAACGATATAAAAATATAAAAATTATGATCAACTGCAAGATAACATGGCAGGACGATGGATTTCAAACAAAAACCTTTTTTTGGGGTCGATTCACAGTTTATTTCGCATTTATTTGACATAAAAACTCAATTTGCCAACCCGTCCTGCCCCCCCCCAGGACTCACCCTCATGTCCGTGAGCTCCGCCCCCGTCCGGTCAGCGTACAGCATGACCCTCGGGTGGGCCGAGAACTCGCACCACCTCCAGGGCGACTTGGCGTTGAAGTACAGGTTGCCGGGCTCCGTCCGGACTCTCTGCGTGCTGCGGGGGGGAGGGGGGGGGGGCAGAGCACAGCCGTTACACCCGGACGACAGGGACCCAAAACCCCAAACCCGCGGGGGGGCCGGACCCCCGGACCCGCGTCCGGCACTGACCCCTTTCCGACCGTCCACAGGCTCGCCGCTCCGCTCTCGCTCGCCACCAGGACCTCCCCCAGGACGTGAGGGCTGCGGGGGCAAAGCAGAGGGGGGGGCGTAGATAGTTTTGAATGATTTAATTTCAAATAAGGACTTTTAATTAAAGCTTAAATAAATAGTTAACTGGGTGGATGCGACACCAGCATTATAACACCAGAATAAAGCCGTTTCCCCCCGTGGTGTACGCAGCCTGGCGTGTGTGTGTGTGTGCCCCCCCCCCCACCTGACGCAGACGCAGGAGGCCAGCTCCCGGCTGCGCAGTGCCTGCAGCAGACGCGGCCGCCCCCCGCCGCTCAGCCTCCAGGCGCCGCACAGGCGGTCCGAGCGCACGGCCACGCAACCTAGACACAGCAGGGCGGAGGCGTTTCACAGAGGACCCCGGCAGAGCGACCCCCCCATCCGCCCGCCCCCCGCCGCGTCCTTACACTCGCTGCCGAGCGAGGAGTGGCTGATTTGCCGGACGGGGGCCGTGAGCTGGAAGCTGACGGGCCGGCGGCCGCCCTCCAGGCAGGCGGAGCCCCCCCCCCCCCCCGGGCTGCTGCAGCGCCACCCGGGGGAAGTCTGAGACGCCTGCGTTAAGGACTGAAATCAGCAGCAGTTAAAAAGCACCCCGACGTCTTGTACAACCGATGTCGACCCTGTTTGTGTTTCTGCGTTTAACGCTTCTATCCAAAGCGACTTATAAAGGAGACACAACGTTCCAGTTATCAGAAGTTCTCAGTAAGAGTCAGTGGCAAAGTGACAGCAAAGAGATTGAGGGAAGCTCAGAAAGAGGAGTAGAGGCTCCAGAGGTCTGGGGAGGGGTTAGGATAGGAGCTGCAGAGGGGGGTCTGGGGGAGTTTATAAAGACAGACAGGGACCTGCTGCTCTGTAGCTCCTGGTAGGTCGTTCCTCCATCTTGGAACGACAGCTGAAAACTGTCTGGATTGTCTTAAGTGGAATTAGTTGGGCCAATTAGACTAATTGGTTGGGAATCAAAAAGTCCAGGGCTGGCCCACCCGCGGCTCTTAGGCTCATATCGTAGTTTAACTTCGCTTGAGTTCAATACAGTATTTTCGTCAAATGCGCATGCGATTTGAATTTTAAAAAAGTGGAAAAATGCACAGCAAGGACGTTTTTAAGTTGTATATTTTTTTTTACTTACTGGAAGCTACTCTGCCCCCCTAAGACCCCATAGTAAAAGGAAAAAAGCATTGTAACGTATTATATTATGGCTAAACTGAGAGTTTGTCTGTGTGGAATTGACTGGCCTGTGCTATTCGTAGTGTAAGAGCACAGGCTGTAAGGAGTCATTTTCATGTCGGTGTGTGACATTTACAGCAAATCTGGCTGAACAAAGGTGTGTGTGAGTGTGTGTGTGATGGGGCTGTTTGCGGTGACACGGTAAAAAAAACATGGCTCCTGGTCCCTGCCTGGTTGGCCACCCCCGAAACGGCCCAAAATGTTGGTGCAAGGACGTGTACATGTGAAGAAAAGAGGGTTGTCAAAAGTATCCCCCCACCCCCCCTTGCGCACCCCCCCTGCCGACGCAGCCCCCCCTTCTCTCTTAATTATTTACGTTGTTTATGATCATTAACGTGACGTTAGCCTTGAATTGCTAGCTGCGGCTACGCCAACATTAATGCGGGCCATCGGCCACAATAACATCTGTAACAGGTCAGTTTGAAACTAAAGACACTAACCTGTCGAAATTGAGTTAAATTTTGGGATTTTATCCTTGTGGTCTCAAAAATGGTATCGAGTATTTTCCTGAGTATCGGTATGGAGTTGAAAATGTTAGTATCGTGACAACCCTAGAGGAAACGCTGCAGACTTGTGAGTCTTTCGAGCGTGGTGCGGTCAGCAGGATACACAGGCGGTCCAGCCCCCGGCCCTGGGCGTAGAGGAGGCACCCGTGCTGGGCGTCCTGCGGGCGGGGGATGAACGCCAGGGCGCCGCCGGCGGGGGCGTGGCAGGGCCGGGCGCGCTCGCTCTGCTCCGCCAGCTCGCCGTGCAGCAGGGAGCCCAGCAGCTCCACCGGGACGTCCGGCACCACGCCGGACAGCAGGCCGCAGTAGCCGTCCATGACCGGGGAGGTGTAGGTGCTCTGGCACCTGGGGGGAGAACACAGGGCGGCGTCAGCCGGTGCCGTCCGAGGCTAAAGCTGGCTAAAGTTGGCTAAAGCTGGCTAAAGCTGGCTAAAGCTGGCTAAAGCTGGACAGAGCTGGCGGGTTAGGTGGCCTCACACGTTGAGCTTCAGCAGATCCAGGTGGTTTCTCACCCGCCACATGTTGACCGAGTGCCGGCGATGAACCTGAAAGAGAAGCGCGCCGCTGAGACCAGAGGAGAGCGGCCGGAGGGGAGCGGCCGGGGGGGAGCGGCCGGAGGGGAGCGGCCGGAGGGCTCACAGACACCATCGGCCTCCTTTTGAGGGTTACTCAACTCTAGGGTTGTCAAAAGTATCGATACTTAAACGTTGTATCCAGATACTACACTCATTTAGCAGTAGTATCGATACCCCCCCACCCCCCCCACTGCTACCACCAGTGGCACCTAAACAGTCACTCATAGAGTGCAGAATAGAGGAAAATGCACTTTCTGAACAGTGTGATTGAATCCTTCTGTGCAGTTTTCAGTTTCAGACTTTTTTTGTAACGGGTGCATTTGCTGAGAATACAGCATTTATTTTGGTTTGTTAACTGGTTTGGTTGGCGTCATTGTTATGTTTGTAATGCATAGCCAGGGAAGGAACACTATTTTTTTTATCAAGCTTGCTTAATATTGTGCACTGCATACGACCTCAAAATATTGTTCCTATAGGTCATTGTATTTATTTATTTATAAAAATATTTCTTTTGAATGTTGGGGTCTTTGTTTTTATCCTTGTCGTAACGAAAATGATATCGAGTATCGAATATTTTCCTGAGTATCGCTATGGTGTTGAAAATTTTTGTTTAGTGACAACCCTAC
Source organism: Menidia menidia (assembly GCA_907169785.1). Lineage (NCBI taxonomy): Eukaryota > Metazoa > Chordata > Actinopteri > Atheriniformes > Atherinopsidae > Menidia > Menidia menidia. Next base: position 1,782,357 of record CAJRST010003335.1, on the reverse strand, counting down.
TCAACTCAACTTAAACTTTATTTATAAAACACATTTAAAACAACCGGGGTTGACCAAAGTGATGTACAGATATCCCAGTTGCAGGAAATAGGGTAACAACTAAAAAGCTAAAATAAAATAAGTTAAAATTGAAATGAAAATGTAAATATTTTTTTTCGGCCAGATGTCCACTTACACTTGATTTAAAGCCAGGGAGAAGAGGTGTGTTTTTAGGGAGGATTTAAAAACCTCAAAATATCCTGCAGATGGAATGGGCAGGTTATTACTTTGGTTTAGAGTCTGGTTTTAGGCCAGTAGCAGCTGATTGGAGGATCTCAGTGTTCTGGCGGGGGCTCAGTCAGATACTGGGGGGCTAGGCCATTAAGAGCTTTAAAAACACACGATAACATTCTAAAATCTATTCTAAAAGCCACCGGGAGCCAGTGCAGAGAAGCTAGGACCACCAACATGTGGTCATGTTTACGTGTGCCGGTCAGCGGACGGGCAGCTGCATTACCTCACCTCCTTCTTCTTTCCAAATCTGAAGAAAAAGTGTTCCCCCAGAATCTCACTCATGCTCCCAAAGGCGTCTAGGTAGTGATCCGTGAAGAAGTTCTGCATCTGAACACAACAGGGCAATAGTCCCAGTCACACAGGGGTTAAAATCATACTGGACGATTAAAAATGTTTTTTTAATTTCTTTGTTTTTAAAAAGACATATTTCCTCACCTGTTCTACAAAGTCCAGTGGATCTGGTGGTTTCAAAGGCCCAAGGAAAGCTAGAATAAATAGTACGACATTTAAATGAGGTAACACATAAAAGACAAAAGATACAACACTAATTAGACAGGACACTGACACCCAGCCCGGCTCTCATAGTGGCCCAGCAGCTCGTGATTCAGAACGGCTCCGAGCCGGGGCTTAAAACACTGCAGCATTCCTACTGTCACAGAAGGAGAAACGGAAGGAACGCTGGCAGAAAAACTGCCATTGGTGGAAACAGGTCAAAGCAAGCAGCCAATGTTGTCTACCTGTGGTCGATTAAGTGAACAATGCAAAAAAAACTTTTTTAAACTAGGACAATCTAAATCACAAGGACAGGCTGCAGCTCCATCGCTGTCTTGCTAAGAAAAGCCTTCCATTTTTAACCAAAAAGCAAGAAGACTCTACTTTCTGAACATTATCTGTGATAAATACCCTATTCTGTGGAGCCGTGTGGGGCTGAACCGCGTACGGCTGAGTGGGCACTGCCAGAAAAGCGACGTAATAGACTTCCTGAGCTGATTCATGGTCAGAAAAGTTGGCATTTAAACCACATTGTATTGAGATTACCCAAACTATCCACCAACTGTCTGGATGACAGCTGTGTTTTGAGTTTATAGTCAGAATTATGGAGCTGTGATTGCTAAGTAATCTAAATCTACAGCGGATACAAAAGCGGTGAGGGGCGTTACCGGACTTTGGAGTCAGGAGCGGGACGGGTGCGGGTTCGGTGGGACACCAGGTCTCCCCGCTCACCTGATGCCTGGAAGTAAACTTCCAGCTGGGGGGAGGAGCAGAGCCATCCTGGAGCGACAAAACACATCACAAGCTAATCAAAGCTGGCAGATATGGACATTTTGAACATTTAAGAATACCCGTCATTCTATACACACACACACGTATGAAAAACGAGAGAAGAAAAGGCTCTGCTTATACTAATGATGAGAACAATTCCAAATGTAGATGCTACTCGTGCAAGAGTGTGCGTTTCCACTTTGGGAGTTTTTGTGTGATTGGAGTGGACAAACTGCTCGTTTTGTTCACAGTTTCCGTTCCATCCTGCTGCGTTTTGCCTCCTCTGGGGCAGGATGGTGGAGTCTGCGTTTTGAGGATGTAGAAGTTGAGTAAACCGCTCCTTCAGGAAAACTCAACAGAAAATATGCGACTTCTGTGATTAATCCATATCGTAAAGGACTAAACTTAAGCCAACTTCGTCCAAGCAGCAGGTTCAGTTTGGTACATCGTCACCATGAAGAACTAAATGACTACTTTTTAATATTGAAGTTAATACAACTTCACTCGTAATGGCAGATCGAACAGCGACTAATGCAAAAGGTTCTTTAGATGAAAGCTGCTTCATGTTCCAGAATATTCTCATTTTCTCACAATATCCCTTCTCTTCTTTTGTTTGTGCCTAGTGAACACAAATCTGACTGTTTTAATGCTGAGAAGTTAAGTTTTCTTCGAATGACAATTCTCTGGAAGACTCAGGCAGGTTTCTTTTAAAACTGCATCCGTGGTTAATCACTCCTCCTTTGATTTGGACCCATTTCTCAGGCCTTGCTGATGAAAACCAACATTACATCATCATGTTGCCACAGTGGGAATGGTGCTCGGATCTCGGAGGGCCTGCAGGTTTCAGGTATGTCCCTGTTTCAACACGCCGGATTCTGGCTGAATGGATCCATTCATGAGCGCTACAAAGGGCAGCGAACGTTGCATTGCTGTCAGTCAGGTGTATTGAAACAGGAAAGCATCTAAAACCAGCAGTGTGGTGCCCATGGAGGACTGGAGGGTGACACACGGCACTGGCTATCGTTTTTGAGTGTTTAACAATGGACAGCAGAGCTTTTCAACCATGTCCAGCCACCTTTGGCCTCTTTTATCCTCACCGCTTCAAGCCCATGATTAGGTTTAGTGTACTTTGTTTTCCCCACTTAAATGTATGGAGTAGACTGTACTCATTATTTGTAACTTAATTCAAATAATTTTCAATTTCTTTCTTTCTTTTTTTTTTTTGCAGGCCCCCGATCTTAATTTAGGTTTTTAAGAACAGAAGTGGGCATAACACACAATCACAAAACATGATGAGGTCCGGCTTAATCAGACAAAAAATATAAAATAAAGAGATGGACACTCTCAGAAGGCACTGATCATCATTCAGTCGACACTATTTACACGTTGAAAGAATAGATGTGTGCAAAATGATAGACAATGGATAAATATGCAAGAAAATATGCTCATGGCAAACAACTTTTATATTCCTAAACGTTATACGCGCAAATAGCAGGCAACAGATCTGATTTGATAGTATTTGAAGGCTTTTTATGGTAATGAGAGGGCTGGCCACCCACCTGAGGTATGACTCCGTCATAACAGCCCCAGCCTCCAGCGCGATGGTTCAGAACGTAGTCCGGTGGCCCGTGATTGAAAAACGAAGGGAAAAGTTGCCGAGGGAAGTGATAGTCCATTTTAGTCGTCCTTAGCCTATTGTGACACGCGCCAGAATCTCAACTAAGTCTAACTGTCCATTAACCGTGCGCGTGGAAACAAGTCTGGGCATGTTCCACATGTCCACTGACGTTAGCTGCTGTCACACCACATCTGCTAGCTAACATAACCAGAAACTACTTTCCACCGAGAAAAACATCGTAACGCTTGTTTGGCATATTACATATGCATTCGCCCAAATAGTCTCTGCTATGGTCCATTGAAAAAGTAAGAAACATCTTCTGAAGCCTTCAGTGAGACGTCACACACGTGTGCTGTTGCCTTCAGTAAACGGAAGTCTCGCCACAAAACATAACAACTTCCGGTTTTCTTCTTCTTCTCTCCTTGCATGGTCACGGTCAGATCTTTCGAACTACTTGCGTTTCAGAAAGAATTCTAACATACTAAAAATGAAATTACAATAAATTATACAAAGCTTCTGCTTTAGCTTAGTGAGTGGTTAAAAATGCCATGACGGCGGCAGACATAATCAAAACAAATACATTCCACAAAGACCGAATTAAGGTAAAGACGTGAATAATATGAGTACCCAAACTTACAAATAATTCGTTTGACACAACTTATTAGTAGTATAAATTAGAATATCTGTTAATAACATCAGTTGAATTCGTAGAATTAGATATAATTATCTTTTGTTCAGTGTTTGTGTTTAAACTACTCGTTGGTGCATTTGTCTCGTGAAAGGGCCAGTGGACGTCCTGACGCTTCCAAGGCTTTTTTTTTTTAACCGGATGTGGCTGTCATCTGTAGTATAATCAGCTGACCTAACTTGGCTTGGTTTGTCGTAAGGACTAGCAAGCGAGAGAAGCCGGGGGAAAATCTTATTCGGGTTTCAGTCCGCAGCAGGAGGAAACGTTTATCGGTAACCGGTTTGTCTGGAGGAGATGTTCCAGTAGGACTGCTGTCTCTGGTAGGTCTGAACAGTTTTCCCCACAGTGTTTTGGTTCCGATAGCGTGTTGCTAAACCGGAAGTCTGTATTGCAGGTGTAGTTTAGCTTTAGCGCGTCACAGATCACTACACAGCTAATCTGCCCTCCAAACTCCCATTATCAGTGACAGATACATGTGGAGTTATGCACCCACAGTAGTCATCACGGCTTTGTTTACCACTCTTGGCCTGATCATTATTATTATCATCGTTTTTAACCCCTGACACTGAATTGATTTGGCCTGTTTTTCAGACGAGACTAAGAATGATTTTTACTCCGGGACAGCACCAAGGTTACTGTTTTAGATGTGGCACGGAACCAGACAGCTGTTTAATTCTCCTGAAAGTGTGCGCAGTGTGATGCTCGTTCGTATTGCTGCTGTCTCTGCGCATGCCACTGCCTCGTGACTTATTGATGATGCATTTGTGCCAGAATTGATCAATGACACTATCTTTTGCGATAAGTAGCTCAGCATCCGAGCCAGTGGGATGACTGGTTATACTGGGTTTGAGTTCCGTTCGCACCATGGCAGATATAATGGTTAACATAAAACGTCAGTATGCTAATGTTAGCATTATCAAGTCCTGGCTGTGGAAAACCTCTAATGGCTACAATTTTATTAATCCAGTCAAACGAGAGCACAGATATACTAAAGTCCATATTATTCCCTGTTTCCACTTTTGAATTTTTATGGCAAATATCTTGTAAAGCTATTTTTTGTGAGCACGTTTACAACTTCTCGCGAGATAATTCCTGCGACTGAAATGGAATAAAAGCAAGCTTCCTCTCGATTCAGGCACAAAAAGGTGTTATAAAATCCCACCAGAGAGGCCTTAATGCCAGGAACAGGCCTGCACTTGGAGATATTTTTAAGGAGGAGGATGCGATCAGAGTTTGATCTCTTTCTGTGTGTGCAGAGCTGAAGTAAAAGTACAATTGTCCAGGTTTAACTTAAAAGACTGGATGTACTGTTAAAGATATTACAAGCTATATTACAAGAATCCTTCCCTGTACTCTCCTGAAGATCACTTTAAAACATGCTGTTCCTTGTGTGCATAATATGTGAACAAACGGATAATGTTATGATAAATGAGTAGCAACTCCAGAGTACCTGACGTTTAAAAAGAATATGGGTGTTTGTGAACATTTTTGGCACATTTGTTCCTATGGTAACCTCACTATATAGTTAATCCAAATTAAAAGGCGTAACTTCCTAAAATTGGCAGCACGGTGGTGTAGCGGTTAGCACCATGGCCTCACAGCCAGAGGGTTCTAGTCCCCGGGGGAACCAGAACCAGAGGGTTCTGGGTTCCAGTCCCCGGGGGAACCAGAACCTTTCTGGGTGGAGTCTGCATGTTCTCCTGTGTCTGTGGGTTCTCTTCTCCCACCGTCCAAAAACCTGCATGTTAGGTTGGTTGGACTCCAAACTGCCCTTAGTGTGAGTGTGAGTTGTTGTTGTTCCTTGTGTGTCTCTGTGCGTCCCTGTGATGGACTGGGGGGCCATCCAGGGTGACCCCGCCTCTCCCCATTGACCACAGGGATAGGCTCCAGCTCCCCCCCCTGCGACCCCATTAGGGAATAAGCGGTGACGATAATGAATGGATGGATGGATTTTCCTGTAACCACCCAGGACTATCCCCACTCAGATGTGTGCACATTGTTTTGTGATCAGGAGCTCCTGTCTTTTTCTTCAGACAACTCGCCGTAATGTCGGGGAACAACCTGGTCCTGCCCATCGTGCTGTGGAGCCGCACGGCTCCCACCCACTGCATCAGCAGCCTGCTGGTGATGGACGACTTCAGCACCATCATCACCGGCTGCCACGACGGACAGATCTGTCTGTGGGACATGACCCCCGAGCTGGAGGTACACGGGAGGGCCGGCGGGGGGGGGATTGTGCGCACCCGTGCTCGTCAGCTACCTCCGACGACTGCAGCTGCTCTCTCTCTCTCTCTTCCCTGCTCAGATTTGCCCCAGAGCAATGCTGTTTGGCCACACGGCCTCCATCACCTGTCTGTCTAAAGCCAGCGCCAGCAGCGACAAGCAGTACATGGTCAGCGCCTCCGAGAGTGGGTGAGTAGTTTTTACTTATTTATTTATTCCATCAGCAAATAAACATTCAAGCCTCTGTGCTTCTCTGGTTAGATTCTCGTTGCTCCCCTTGAGTTACAGCCATTCTGAACTCTGGTTTTCCCTGACCAGTACCGGTGAAATGCTCTCAGCTTCTTATCTGGTGGGGCTGAAAGTGGCTAAAGAAGCCTGTTAACAGATTACAGCTTTGGATGGTCCTTTTTTTTCGTGCCTGCATTCACTGATTAGCGAGAGATTTTTGTCCAAAGTCACTAAAAAGGAAGACAGAAAGACTGACTCCAAGGCTGAAAGCTGCCATAATTATACCACTCTTTACCATACCACTTAATTTATAAAGCAATTTATAAACAACAATGTGCTGTACAGTAAAATGTTGAATTAATGGAAGACAGCATAAGTATAACAAATGACAAATACAAGAAAAATCCAAGAAAACTACTGATTTAAAGAAAAACAATTACATGAATAAAGTCACAGGAAGTTAAATTTGATATATTTGATATAAGTGATGGCTCATATTGATGTTCTGACAAATAAAATAGGAGATCATTGAAAATAAACGAATACATAAAAGGATCTACATATCAGTTAGAATTTTAACTGGAAGCCAGTTAAGCTAAAACTGGAGCAACATGCTCTCTATATTCCCTCTACCTAATTAAATCGGGCCTGGCTGATCCCACTTTAGCAATCAAGTGAAGAAGTTTTAAAAGCATGGATCATCTCATATATTCTTTTTTTCTTGTTAGAATTAGCCTCAGCTGAAATAAGCAGGATTTTACCAGAGAGTTAACATGGCTGTCAAGTTAAAAACAGGCATCTATTTGATCTATTCTCTCAGTTTTAACACCCACATTTGAAATCAAGCATTTTCCATCCTGTGCCAGACAGAAAGGGGTTATGTCAGGGGCTGTCTGGTGTTATGAGGTGTGAGCAGCATGACTTCTGTTTTTCTCTCAGTAGAATTCTAGAAATGTACTTGAGGGTTCATTGAATGTTGTAAGACCTACTTGTGGTGCAGTGATACTGATAGGTGTTTGTTTCTGGTTCTCTTTCCCAGTTATAGCCTGGTTTATCTTTTGAGATTCCTTTTGTCTTGCGTCATAGTGTTTTTTCTTGTTGACACTGGAAGATGAAGCTCTGTCCACATTTGCGATTGGCCATCTGGTGCTAAAACTGCCCCCTTTGTGGGAGCCCATGAGATCAGAACGTGTGAACAAAGTCAAGAAAAGAGAATGAAAATCCAATTTTCTGTCAAAGAAGTATTTGTGGAGAAATTGATAAAAAAAAAAAAAATGCTTGCTACATTAATAGTGTAGAACGCCCATAATCCTTTATAAAAAATCAAATTTTCATTAATTCAATCTTCTTATTTACAAATTCACTTCCAAATCTGTGCTTGATCCAAAATCAAAGATATAAAACACCCCCACTGACAGCAAAGCTACTAACAGAACTGATATGTGTGTGTATATATTTTTTTAGATAAAAATGTGTAGAAAAATTGGCCTAGCTGCGTGTTTCTATTTCCAGGGAGATGTGTCTGTGGGATGTGAACGATGGACGCTGCATTGAGTTCACAAAGTTAGCCTGTGCCCACACCGGCATACGGGTAAGACATAACTCTACTCATCTATTGGTCTCTGTCTGTGTGTTTGATGTTTCTATCAGATTGAAATACTTAATCTGTAACAAACTAATAAAGAATGAAAAAATAGATGATATCCCAATTATGGATGAAGTCAGAATTAAAAGGACACATTTGAACTTTTGAAAAGCCCATAAACAACAACCAGTTCCCTAAAGTGGTTTCTTAAAATGGCCCCTGTTACGAAACATGAGAATTTTAGATTTTACAAAATAACTCCACTGCTTTCTTTCGGATTCACACATCATGAATCTTACTTGAAAGGAAAATACTCCTCTATTAGCATCTCTAAAAGGCAGGAATAACATTTGAGTAACCTCTTCTGTTCAGCCACTGACTTAAATATTTTTATGATGAAAACCAGTTCCATTGTCATTCTTTTTCAAAGAATTTGGTAAATTCTTGCCAATTCACAAATTTATCCATCCTGATAAATAAAAAAAATCAAGGACACGTTCAGGCTAATTTGGACCTTTTATAGCCTCTTTATGATAATTTGAGTAGCTTTAACAGCCTTTTTATCCTTTGTTTTTCAAACCGGACTGTCTGATACTGACTGTCCCATCCCTGTCTTTCCTTCAGTTCTATCAGTTTACAATTGGCACTCAGAAGGAGGGACGCCTGCTTTGCAATGGTCACTATCCTGAGATTCTTGTGGTGGACGCCACCAGCCTGGAGGTGCTGTACTCGCTGGTTTCTAAGATTTCTCCCGACTGGATCAGCTCCATGAGCATCATCCGATCCCATCGAACACAAGGTGAGAGGCCTTTGTTCAGGTGCGATGAATTATATGATTATTTTTAAAATAATTATTTTTACCTTAGTAATACAGCCCAGATCAAACATAAGGCTGAGGGACACTGTAACGTGTAAATATGCTCAACAGATTTGATCTGAGCAGCTGTTACAAAAACTCATTTAATTTCTTTTCCCAAAGACCTGTTTAAAATGAAAATAAGTGGTTCTTTATTTGATAAATGATGACCTGAAATGGCTAAATGTTCCTCACATGAGAATCCTTATATATCTGCTTTAGGTAACTTTTGTTTGCTGCCTCTTTGATGGCTCATCCAGCATCATGAGGAGCTTTAATTCTCACTCTTTTATTTGCCGGAGCTCTCAGTTTTTTCTATTTATTTTTTTAACCAATTTGAATGAATTACGATTTCAGACCAAATTTTTTAAATGTCCAATTTTCAGCCGACTCGCTGGTCAGAACTGCATCGAGTAGAAAAAAGACACAAAGAAGAAACAAGAAAAGTTACTTTAGTTTTATGTGTAAAACTGTGTGTTTGTGAGGTTTTAATGAGCTGTGTCCCTGCAGAGGACACGGTGGTGGCGGTTTCGGTGACGGGCATTTTGAAGGTCTGGATCATAACTGCTGAGGTCAGCAAAATGCAGGTAAACCCTTCCATCTTTTTGTTTATTGGAAAAAAAAAAAGAGTGCTTGGGCTGAGTAGCCTGTTATTGTGCTGTTTGTGATGGTCGCCTTTGCAGGACATGTGACTTTAATGGTCCCCAGTTTAAATTAAGTCCTAACAGTCGGACATCAGGGTTCACTGGGAAACTGTGTGTGTGTGTGTGTGTGTGTGTGTGTGTGTGTCCACAGGACCTGGACCCTGTGTTTGAAGAGGAGTCCAAACCCATCTACTGTCAGGGCTGTCAGAGCATTTCCTTCTGCAGCTTCACCCAGAGGAGTCTGCTGGTGGTCTGCTCCAAGTACTGGAGGGTAGGGCTGGTTCTCGACACGCGGCTTAGATCAGGCCGCCGGTCAGAGCTGACCGCTGCCCTCCTGTGTGTCCCAAGGTGTTCGACGCTGGGGACTACTCGCTGCTGTGCTCGGTGCCCAGCGAGAGTGACCAGTCCTGGACCGGAGGCGAGTTCATCGCCGCAGACAAAGTCATCATCTGGACGGAGGATGGCTCCAGCTACGTGTACAAGCTTCCAGCCAGGTAAGCTCCACCCGCCGGGATCAGCCCCACCCACCTGGCTAAGCACCACCGGTTGGACTAAGCGGCCCCGTAGCGGGGCTAAGCGGCACCCAGTGGGGATAAGGGCCACCCACTGGGGCTAAGCTCCACCTGCCGGGTAAGCGTCACCCACTGGGGCTAAGCTCCACCGGCCCGGGTAAGCGCCACCCGCCAGGCTAAGCTCCACCTGCCGGGTAAGCGCCACCCACTGGGGCTAAGCTCCACCAACTGGGGCTAAGCGCCACCCACTGGGGCTAAGCCCCACCCGCCGGGCTAAGCTCCACCCGCCGGGCTAGGCGCCACTCAGCAGGTTAAGCGCCACCCTCTTGGCACAACCCGCCATGGGCTAAGCGGCACACGCCGGGCTAAGCTCCACCCGCCGGGCTAAGCTCCACCTGCCGGGCTAAGCTCCACCCGCCAGGGCTAAGCGCCACCTGCCGGGCGCAACCCACTGGGGCTAAGTGCCACCCAGCGAGGCCAAGTGCCAACCGCCGGGCGTCACCCGCCCAGCTAAGCGCCACCCGCTGGGTTTAGCGCCGTCTAGCTGGGATAAGCGCCACCCGCCGGGCTAAGCTCCACCCGCTGGGTAAGCGCCAGGAAGTGGGGCTAAGCGCCAGCCGCTGGGTAAGCGCCAGCCAGCGGGGCTAACAGCCACCCACCGGGCTAAGCACCACCCGCCAGGCTAAGCTCCACCCACCTGGCTAAGCGCCACCGGTTGGACTAAGTGGCCCCTAGCGGGGCTAAGCGGCACCCAGCGGGGCTAAGGGCCACCCACTGGGGCTAAGCGCCATCCACTGGGGCTAAGCTCCACCTGTCGGGTAAGCGCCACCCACTGGGGCTAAGCGCCACCCACTGGGGCTAAGCGCCACCCACTGGGGCTAAGCTCCACCGGCCCGGGTAAGCGCCACCCGCCAGGCTAAACTCCACCTGCTGGGCTAAGCGGCTCCCAGTGGGGCTAAGCACCACCCGCCGGGCTAACCACCGGGCTAAGCTCCACCCACCTGGCCCCGCCCCGTCCCAGTCGTCTCAGAGCTGCTGTCCTCTCTCCTCAGCTGCGTGTCGGCCAGCGAGCACTACCGCAGCGACGTGGGGAAAACCAAAGAAGGCTCCATCCCCCCGCTGATCTACCGACTGGCCGAGCATTCAGACAAACAGGTGGGTGTCCCTCTCTGGGGGGGGGGGGTCATGGTCCACATAGAAAACAGTACAGACTGATGTTCCTGTCCTGAACCGAGCTGCTCCGTTTACCTTACAACAACAAACACATTCTCTTCTTAGCCGGTTAAATGTTCGATGGTTTTTGCTTTAACACAACCAGCTGTGGTTTAAAAAAATAAATAAAAAAGATAAAACACTGCTGCTTAAAGCCGATTCCATAAAATGATTTTAAGGCGCGTTCGGGTCTGATCTCACCTTTGTTCGCCCATGCAAAGAAAGGCTTAAAAGGTAAAAACTACGGAGTGGAATCCCACTGTTTGGGTGGAAATGGGCCGATTTAAAACTGCTCAGACCTCAGCGAATAAGAACCTCCCTGCCAGATCCTGCAGCTTTATCTGTGTCAGCGTGTGGAGGTGTACTGTGTTATTGTCGTACCTGTTGTGTGTCTTTTTTTTTTTTCTTCCTTTTTTAGGATTGCTTGTATTGTTTGATTTTTAGTTTCTAAATGTAAGATATCACTTCAGACACATGGATCAGACCCGCAGGTAGGAGTGTTTAGTCTAATTATACAGATCTATCAGACCACCTGCAGGAAAAACATTTTTTTTTTTTAATCTTAGAAATCTTTCAAACACTAGTTTAAAATTGAATATCTTTGTTATTTATTTGGTATACATATGAATACAGTGAAACATAATTAATCCTTTGCATACATAATAATCTTTAAACATTATATTCTGCATGGTCTCTCTGACAGTTTCTCTGGTTATTTAGCCCCACAGAGTTTCCAGGTGTTCACCTGTAAAGGTTAAAGTTCCTGAAATTTCTCCCTCTACGTCTGTTCATCATTAGAGACAAATTTGTGAAACACTTTCCTTTAAAAACAGGCCTTTATGGTATTATTTATATATTCTGAAAATAACTAGAAAGAATCAAATTAATGTAGGATTTACTTTTACTGAATTTGAAAAATCGCCCGATGAAGGCAACATTTAAAAACTTTTGTATTAAATACAATTTGAGTTTATTTCAATGTTTTTATGGAATTCTTGATTAATTTAGGTGCAGAAAACAAATAGAAGAGAAGAATACTTTTCACTTTGAAAAAGACAATACTTCCTTTTGAAACCTCAATAATAAAGTAAAACTCTCCATTAACAGGTTTAGAATACAAAGTATTTTTTTTTCTGATTAAATAAATCCAGCAAAGTGGTTCTTGTAAAATATTTATGAAGTTTTGTAATAAAAGTTAAACATAGTTTTAAGAGTGGTGAGGAAAAACCTGCACAATAAAAAGGACATAACAGGAAAAATAATGTAGTATTTATTGATGTTTCTATTGTTACTAGAGGGCCAAGTCTTCTGTCTTAAAGTGAGTTTTTTTGCTCAAGGCTAAAGAGAGCCTAGTTATCAGTATAGTTAGTGTTTGTACTACTTATCTCAGGTAAAACCATCTAAATCATCAGGCTGAATCCATGTGTGTGAACCTGAGCCTTTTTGTGTCGTCAGAGCTTTTGGTTTCTTGTCATTAGTGTTGTATATTTATCTCAGAATGTCCTGTGTGTCTATTAATTTTTTGTCTGTGCCTTTTTTTGTGTTATTTTTGCTCCTCCTTATATTGTTCTGTCCCCTAATCGCTGCCGCGCCCCCCCCCCCTTCCTCCTTTGCCCACCTCGCTTCTCTCAGAAGGAAGTCGGGGGAGGTGAGGAGGAGGAGGATGTGGCTGTGGAGGTGCTATGCCTCCCTGCCAGCGGGTACGACTTGGAGCTCTACACCCCTGAGCATCTTTATCGACATCGGCCTATAGAGGCTCCTGTAAGCCCCAGAAAAAACGCTTTTTGAAAGCCGCGGGTGGGAAGAAGAAGGGCTCACGGTCTGGGCTGAGCTGCTTAAACTACAGTCCTAATTTGTGTATTTAAAAAAAAAAAAAAAAAAAAAGTATTATTTTAAAAACAAAAAATTGGTTGGTGCAATCCAAAAATAAGATATAAAGCCAAAGTTTAAATACTGAAGTTAAAATTGGATCTTCTGCTCCATCAAAACAGAATTAGAATTTAAAGGACCATATCAGAGGCTTAGCAATTTTGTTTTTTGGTTAAAAACAGTCTAGTTCTTAGGTAACTGCTGGATCCCATAGTCTTATCACAGATTATAATGGAAAAATGAATCCAAACGCTCTACGCGGCTAACAAGAAGATCACATGACGAATAAATTGAATTAGAATGGCTGCTGATGCTAGTGCCCCTAAAATGTTTAAATTAATTGATGTATTTTAAAGGCCTTTGCCTACATATATATAAAGTGTTGGTGTAGAACTAGAAGGGTAAAGGACAGTCATCCTCTCTAAATAAGCATTCATGTGCAGACTGATGCAAAATAGCTTATTTGAAACTTTTACATTGTTGGGAAAATGCAGCGATGTCATGATTTGCTTCCACAACTTAGAAACCTGTGTTTTGAGCCCAGCAGCAGGCACTGCAGTTGGAAATCAAATTAAATCAAATTTAGTTCAAATTATAAAACAAGTGAGAAAAAACATTCCCAGCTACACTGTGATTGATTAGGAAATGATATGCGGTAAAAGGCCTCATTACTGGAGTTTTGTACCACTTTTAATGCCAAATGTGTCATATATAATACATAGATATCTGGGACCTACTGCATCACAAATATAGTTTATAACGAAACCATGTTGAATATATCAATTCCCTTTTTTTTAAGTCATTGTAAAAACCTCAAGAAAAATTTAGCAAATTTGTTAAACGAAGCAAAGTATTTGCACATTATTTATTCTTTTTTCCCCCACATTGTTCAAAAGAATCAGACATACTTCTCATGAATTAAATTAGATTGTTCAGTCCGTTAATTATTGGGTCGGGTACTATAATGAATGAATGAATTTCCTCTTAATATTTATTTAGTTTTACCATAACAATGAATTCACAGCTCTGTATCAGTTCGAGATGCTGTGAGGGTACTGATTTGTTTCAGTATATATCTAAAATGAGCTCTATCTCCATGGCCTCCGAGGGTGGTGGAGATATTCTGACCTCTGTTTATGTAACAGGATGATTACAACTGCATCCACCATCTGGGCTCCATATACTTCTGCACTAGTGAGCCAGTCATTCAAATACAGGAACTGTGATATGGTCCTTTTTAAAAAAAGAAAAGTATCATTTAGCAGCGAACTGCATTTCAGAAATTCTGGTGGAGACAGATGTGTCCGGATAGCCTCTGACGGATTTCACGCTGCAGCTCAGCCTGAACGTGACGGCTAAGAGAGCGGAGCAAACTGTGTGACCTGCGGTAGGAACAGCAGCATCCGCTCAGCGGCTCACAGTCCCTCCTCCTCACCCCCAAAGGGGAGGACAGGCCACCCACACCACCAGCAGGGCACGCTCTAGAGGGAGAGGAGGGCTGTAGCCACCATTACTGCATTTAAACATGCTATAGGTCAACTCTAATGTACATAACTATACATCTAACAGTCAGAATCATCATTATTCAAATTAATTTCACAGGTTTGACTTTATTTGTTAATGGAAGCTGGACAAATTAGAAATAATTAGAAATAACAAAAGATGATTTAGAATATGAAAAAAGCTGCACATTATTGAATTGAATCGAATTGAATTGAATATACTTTATTGATCTCCAGGGAGAAATTGACTTCCAGTACAGCCCGTACCAAGATCAAGCAAACAACACACATAGACACACCAGTTCGGGGTATCAGTGCGTTCCAAAAAGCAAAAGGTGGAGTGTGAGTCGCTGAGCCGATGGCGACCAGAATGAAGTGGCTGTTGAGTTTGCTCCCCTCGTGTTCCCGCCCGCCCGCCTGAACAGACTGACCTCACTCCGGTTTCACGCTGCCTTCCCACTAAAAAGCAAATCTCCTCCTCCGAAAAAAGCACCATCACCCTCCTCATCCGTCCTCATCCCGATGAGGAAGCATGCAAAGTCCCAGCGGCTGCTTTCTAACCGCCCAGCCGCCCGCCCGGTCCCACAGCGCAGCCCAAAGCGCACACACAGTCTAACT
Source organism: Menidia menidia (assembly GCA_907169785.1). NCBI lineage: Eukaryota > Metazoa > Chordata > Actinopteri > Atheriniformes > Atherinopsidae > Menidia > Menidia menidia. The sequence continues at coordinate 1,767,266 of CAJRST010003335.1, read as the reverse complement.
GCCACCCAAAAACATGCTCACCCGTCTCATTTTAAAGGCGCGAAGAAGCAGATGAGTAGAAGGAATTTTAGAAAGGAAAGAAATCACACGTTTTATGCGATCTAACTCATTTGCATGTGAAAATTCACCTGCTTTCAAAACCAAAGATTTATGTATACAGATTTATATTTAGAATTAATTTCTTTAAATGAGGCAAGCGTGTCATTATTTATTGAACAAAAATCCAGCAGAATAGTCAAAGTGGATTAATAACTAAATAACATAATTTAAGAGAACCCCTGATGCAACAACATTTGTAAAAACATGTTAAAACATTGCCCTGGACCACTGAATTATACACACATGCTCTGTATGAGCAGGTCTCTTCTCCTCTGGGGTTTGATGGAATGCTCCCTCCTCTTGATTCTTTTCTTCCTGAGGCCTCTCGTTGCAGACGGGCTGCTGTGTTTGGGCTCATTGTCCCGTCGATGACCCAGATTCTGCCAAGCTTCAGCTGTCAGGCACATGGCCTCTGAATTCTTTTATGTTGGAGAATGATTTCATAATTGCCTCATTGAGGTTTTTCTAAGCACAAGACAATCCAACTTTGAACAGAACTTGCTGGGATGTTAACTTTCTGGGAGATTGGGGGCTCTTAAATCTTAAAAGTACCCACGTTTGAATGAGTAGCAAAGGATGGCGCTTGCTTTCAGATTTCTGCTGTATTTTTTGTTAAATTAACAATGACACGATTCATCTGAGGTTATTTTTTCAAATCACACCTTACAAACGAAAATGGGCATAGTTTATTTTTCACATGACAGAATATGAATATTAAACACAGTCACAGTGGTACAACTTTATCTATTTTATTGGAAACAGGTAAGATACAAAGACAATTCTTTAAGTCTGGTTTCTTCCTATTTTAAAGTCCTGTTTTCTCTAAACTTAACTTTCACATACAGAAGTGGTTTTGTGTGTGTGTGTGTGTGTGTGTTTGAGAGTCATTTGAAATCAGGGGGCACTTTGCATACCATCTCCGCTCACCGACTCCGTCCCGATGAGCTGAACTAACAAACTGTTCTGCATTTGCCACAGTCATGCCCTGCCTCAGTACCTATCTTTCCAAGTTGCCATGGTTACGTAAGACCCTTCCTTAACGCACCTGCAGGCTCACTAGCTTTCATCCCATAACTGTGATGGATCATCACAACCTTCCACCCTCGAGCAGCTTAGGAAAATGGCCGTACTCACAAGAACTGATGGAAAGTCTCTGTTGATTAACCTGTCTGTTTATTTCTTATGTTGTGTACTGTTGTTTTTTTTGGTTGTTTTTTAAATTATTGGTCTAGCAATATTTGATCCATTAAGCTAGAGGTCTTTTTATTAGTTACTTGGTTTTAGCTCGGTGGGATGATCCAGCTGCCGTTTCTTTTTGCAAATCCGGAAAGAAAGAGAAACCCCACCCTGAAACAGAAATTCCAAACTGATACTAGTGTTTTAGCTACACAGCTCTGCAGAAACTAAGTACACATCACCTGGGCATTCCCAGTTTTGCAGGTACTTCCTCCACCTGTTTGCTGCAGGAAGGCTGAAGCAGCCTCTGGCTGAACACTCCTCACTGTTTGACCACTTTGTAGCTCTGGCCATTATGTCGGTTCACTTCACAGTAAGCTTTAGGATCTCAAGAACCAAAAAAAAGCGCAATGAGTTTTGACACAGAAGAAGAAGACGTTTGTTTTAGTGTCCTGCTTGTTTTGGTGTAGAATTCAAGACGTGGAAGACTTTTATTTTATTCGGTGGACAGCTTAAATGGAAACCTATCAAGGAAAAATCCCCCCAAAAATGAGTGTTTTTAGCAATATGAATACATGATCAGGAATCAACATAATTTTAGGATTGTAGAACCAGTTTTCAAACTGTACATGTGATTTGTGAGTAGCAGTCAACAGTCAAAAGGGTGTTTTCTATTGAAAAAGCTTTAATCTATAAGAAAAGCCATGCTTTACCTCATTGTGCTGGTCTCCATAATCATATGCATGAATTAGTTTAGAGCTCCAGTTAAGTTTACATCAAAATACAGATTTAGGATGTTTAGTTCTGCTTTTGGGTACATTTTCTATATTTGGTTTCCCTGAGATCTACACCATTACTCAACAATAGGGTTGGAAATGGAAACGTTTTAGAGCTCAAGCAGCATTTCTCTCAGCTGAGAAACAGGAAAATCCTCAGTTTCTGGTGACTTTCAGATAAATCAGCCAGGTCTTGCTATTTCTTTATTTTCTTGGTCCCAGCGGTCGGTGAGTTCTCTGCCTCTTGTTTAAGCCCATCTGGCTCTCATGGATCCAGAGCGATAGATCTGAGCCACCTGTGCATATCTATGGCTCTTGATTTTGTCCATGATTTCCATCAGTGGACAAACGATCAGCTCAAACAAACAGAGGCAAACTCATCCATGACTGGACATCTACATGTTTCCTCCCGATGACAGCTGAGAGACAAATCTTATGGAGGTCATGTGACATGTTGTCCTTTTGACCACACTATTTAGAGGATTTAATGACTTCAGCTTTACTTTATGATGAAGAAATAGAATATTGACTGAATATATCTATATCTGACACTTTACAGAAAATTCAAATGAACCAATAAGTGAATACAGGAAGTGAAGTTCTAGAGGAAGTTCTCTAGATTCTTTGGGTTTCCATAGTTTTCACACCCACTCAAATAACGAATGGGATTTGGGTTTGACCCGTACAATGTCCGGTTTAGAACAACATTGGACATGTCACATGACCTTCGTCCTTTCAGAACCGCCGGGGTGTCAGAAAGTGGTTGCTCCTGCGAGAGTCCAGGCTTTATGTAGGCGTGCAGGGGTTTCCCTCCCATCCAGGGAAGGCCACATAGGGAGGTGGAGTTGTGGGGAATCAGAAGTGTGTGCGGTTGTGCCGTCCCGCGGTTTGCTGTGTGTTGGTGCAGTTTGTTTTGGGGACAACCAACACATTTCCGTTTCACCCGACTCGGATGCATCAAGTTGAAAATGCTCAGATCATTTCTTTTTCTTTTTCCTACGTTGTTTTCAATGCTGTGAGGGGGGGAGGGCTGGGGCTTCGGGTTTTCAGGCCGTGACATGTCTTCTCTTTATCCCGACCACCTCCAGCTCCTGATCTGTCCTCCCGTAACTCGATTCTTTTTCGGCCGACGGGAGCCCTTCCACAAGCTGCTCATCCAGGGAGACTCAGCGGGGAGGCTGTCTGTTTGGAGTATTCCAGAGTCCTCCCCTCAGCAGCTGCCCGCTCCGTCTACAGGTGCTCTTCAAAAATGCAATGATCTAACAGCACTTTTGACCACAACTATTTGTCATTTACTAAGCGGAAAGCAGCATGTGTGAATGGAAACAAAATTGTTTTTTTTTATATCAAACATTATGCAGTATAATGAAAAACCAAGTGAAACAACAGAGGGAATGTCAGTCTTCAGTTATAGATGCTTTCCAGTCATTTTTGAACTCTATTTGATCCTGTGGTTGTTTTTCAGTGCGTCCAGTCAGTTTTCCAGTTAGTAACAGAGTTCAGCATCTGGTTTTGGATGTAGAATGAGTGACATCTAGTGGCAAAATGTGTGCTAGTTGCGAGTTACTGCTACAGATCCAGGATTAGGATTATGATATTTTTCTTTTCTATGGCTAAATAATGATTTTTCTATATGTGATGTATCCTTTGTTGGATCAAATATCCTAATTTATTTCAAGTCATATATTTTGATCTGATCCCAAATTGTGTATCTACTTGAAGAATGAGTGAGCAAAACATTGTTTAGTGATTCTAGAATGAAAAAGCTTAGGTGTTTTTTTCTGTTTGAATCTTAATTTTGAAAGTTCTTTTTCAAGATTTTGCATTTAGCCAGCACACTCTTAAGATCCTGAGAGGCAAAAAGGTAAGTATGCAGGCTGGGCTATGAGAAAATACAGCCTCAGTAGATTTTCCTTAGACTGACCTGTTCATGGACGTGGACTCCACGGTTTCCATCTGAACTGGTCTCTGGTCTGCCTTTCTCTGCGTGCAGAACTGCAGGTGTCCTCCACCGTCAGCCTTCAGGAGGCATTTGACAAGCTGATCCCCACGTCTGCCGGCATCATCGACCAGCTCAGCGTTCTGCCAGGCAAAGAGGAACCCGTTAAGGTTAGGACCCAGTCACATTTTTTAGTCAGATAAACAAAGGAGATCTTTGACAAATAAGGATGTCGGCCAGTTCTATTTGGATTTTTAACATACTGTCAATGTAAAGAAATGATTGGAAAAAGTATTTTTGGTCCCAGATTGTCCGCTTTTGTTATGTTCCTGAAACGAGCGCGTGTGTTTGTCTCCCCCCAGGTGACGGCCAGCGTGTACATCCCCTCTCAGGGCCGGCTGGTGTGCGGCAGAGAGGACGGCAGCATCATCCTGGTTCCCGCCACTCAGACGGCCATCGTTCAGCTGCTGCAGGGGGAGCACATGCTCAGGAGAGGTCAGGGAGGGAGGGGAGGGCTCTCTTTATAACTCAGTGTCACAAAGTCACAGCCATGCTAAATATTACACATTTTAATGATAATTATTGCCTTCAAATTATCTCTGAACCAAGTCCATTTTTCTATCTTCCAACCTAAAGTAGGGAAGAATTGGCTAAGATAGTTTTTTTTTTTCCAGATTTTAGTGTTATTGGGCATGACTTTGTATCCTTACACAGCCCCAAAGTTCTCATTTCTGAAAGATTTCAGAGATTCGAGCGTTACATGTTTGACACAGAATTAACATAAGGCAGCTTTGTGTCATTGTGAAGTTTACGGGGCTTAATGTTCAAAATCATTTCTACTTAGTTCCCTTACCCCAACAGTGTTTTACTGTGTGCTTAGATTTTAAAAAAAGTAAAAGATCACCTTCCATGCTTTTTCATGTGCATAGAAATACTTTACAACTTGCATTACAGGCACAGATAAATTTAATCCAGTTGACAGGAGATTGCGCGGGAAGCTGTAAACATGTGACGATTCGCTGAAAACAAAGTTTAGCTTTCACAGCATGAAACAACATGACACCAGGATGCCACCGGTGTTCAGGCTGTGGCCTCTCTGCCCCCCAGGCTGGCCGCCCCACCGGACCCTGCGCGGCCACCGGAACAAGGTGACCTGCGTGCTGTATCCCTACCAGATCTCCCCCCGCTACGACCAGCGCTCGCTGGTGTCGGGCGGCGTGGACTTCTCCGTCATCGTCTGGGACATTTTCACCGGGGAGATGAAGCACATCTTCTGCGTGCACGGGGGGGAGATCACTCAGCTCATCGTCCCGCCGGAGAACTGCAGCGTGAGCCGCGTTTGCTTTTTTTCTACTTGCTGACATTTGGCCCCGTTGTTGGTGTAAAGAAAGAAGCTCGAATTACTTTGAGTTGTTATGACTACGCACCTGTCACATTAGCCTTTTTAAAAAACGGCCGAAACACTGAGAAGATTTTCCGGACCGCTTGTATTCTTTCAGTGACATTAAGGTCAGAAGTGAGATGTGAGCCGTTGCCGGGGTTTTTAACCTAATGCTGCCGCACCGCTGATGCCGGATGATAATGACTGACCTGTCATTCACTGGCTTTGATAAAGACGCCGGATGTTTGAATGCCTTTCTTTTTACTTTTGGAAAAAAAATCTATGATGCCTTTAAATGAATGTCTGACATATTGCAAGTCATTTAGCCTCTGTTTTATTTCTAACCAGGTGTTTGTTTATGGTCCCAAACCGGGATGAACATTTCATATATATAAATATATAAAATTCAAATTAAGGGACGGTTAACATTTACGTGTTAACTGTTTCTTTCGCCGGGAAAAAAAAGGAAAATATCAAAATAATCTTTCGATGACGGCTGTCTTTATTGGCTGAAATAAGCCTTAAGTCTTAAAAATGAATGTTCCCTGCCTTTCTTTTCCTACATCATCCTATTTTTCCCCTCTCCCCGCAGACTCGGGTGCAGCACTGCGTCTGCTCGGTGGCCAGCGACCACTCGGTAGGCCTGCTCAGCCTGAGGGAGAGGAAGTGCATCATGCTGGCGTCCCGGCACCTCTTTCCCATCCAGGTCATCAAGTGGCGTCCGGCTGACGATTACCTGGTGGTCGGGTGTTCCGACGGCTCGGTCTACGTCTGGCAGATGGACACGGGTGAGATGAGACACAGCATGAAATTAGACTCATTGGAGCTGCTTCTGTGTCCTGTCAGGATGTTGTGAAGGAAGGGTTTATGGTTCTCTTATTCAGCTGTTTCTCTGACCACTTATTTATATATTTATATATTCATGTAGTATAAATGGGGCATGATACAACTTGTACAAGTATCTCTCATTCATGCCCGTCCTATGAGTTATCAGGCTCTCTCCAAAAGAAAAGTGACGGTTTCATGTTAAGAAATTTGCAAATTAACTTGTAAATGTATTCAGAAGAGCACCAGGTGTTAGGAATTCCCTTTCAAACACATTTGATCTTATGTCTTCATGAAAACAAACATTCCAGCAGGCTTTTTTAAATGTGTCTTACAGCTACTCACCAGCCTGTGCTCATATACATTTCATTTGACTTTCCATGAGTACTGCTTTTGCTGTCCATTTACATTTGTTTCCTAAAGAAAAAGTTCAACTCTGTTTGAGCCCATTTGAGAGATTAATGTAAGATTCAGTGAGTCCTGGCGTCTGAAACGGGGTGGAACCATTAGGTCAACCTATAGGAGAATCCTTCTTAGACACTATGTGCTGCTAATGGTTCCAGCTTGACCATTCATCAGCACTGACATGGCTTTTGGAGGCTATCGCCCAGACAACTGCATGTGCAGTAGGCATGTATATAGTAGAGCACAGAAGTAACATTAGCCTGAATGATGACAGGCCAGTGGAAAGACCTGCTCTTGTTGTGTACGTGTGAATCTGTGTGTTAGTAAATCTAAACGAATTGTAGTGTTGGGAGATTGCAGTGTAGCTAAGTGTGAAATTAAGGAAGGTGCGTACTCAGGCATTGAACCCGTAATGGGGCCATGGCTCACAGGCCCTTCATCACAAAACCCAGTTCTAATGGTGCCTCTTCTCCTCTCATTCAATACAAGCTGAATACTGATGTCAGCTCTGTCTGCGGCTAATGATGTCTCTAGAACGGGTTGAGAAATGCTGCAATCACAGATGGACAAGACCTCCACGACCTGAATCATATTCAAGAGACAGAAGATGCTGAGACTGAACATTATGCCAAACGGGAGTGAGAGATCTGGACTTGACTGAAAGAGACAGTAAAGGCACGAAGAAAAGAAAAGGGCTAGTAAAGGGGAGAAAGCGTGTGATGATAAGAGAGTAAATTTATAGGGAGATGAAAAGAACAGACAGAGAAAAAAGAGATAAAAGCAATAATGTTCCAGTTCATTCCGAATGTGCTGCGTAAAAAAAAACTGTCCCTTTGATCTTGACCATTTCTTAGCACAAAACAGGGTTTAGTTTCATGTGTGGTTTGTAGCTGGGTTATGTTTTTGTGCCCTCAGGGGCGTTGGATCGCTGCGTGATGGGAATCACGGCGGTGGAGATCCTGAACGCGTGCGACGAGCTGGCCCCGGCCACCGTGGACGCCCTCAGCCACTCGGCGGTCAACCTGAAGCAGGCCATGACCCGCCGCAGCCTGGCCGCGCTGAAGAACATGGCCCAGCACAAGCTGCAGACGCTGGCCACCAACCTGCTGGCCGCCGACAACGCTGACAAGGTACCGCCAAACTACTGCTGTCTGGTTAGCCAGTCCATGGTGTCGACCAGTGGAACACACACTAAACAAAGTGAAACACTGGATGCTTTCTCTGGTCACAGACACCTTTGTTAACTTATCAGAATCACAAATACTTTAATAATCCCAGAGGGAAATTATTTTTGTCACCAACTCTAGATATACAACAGCATATACATATCTATCTATCTATCTATCTATCCATCTATCCATCTATCCATCTATCCATCTATCCATCTATCCATCTATCCATCTATCCATCTATCCATCTATCTATCTATCTGTCTCTCTGTCTCTCTGTCTCTCTGTGTGTGTGTGTGTGTGTGTGTGTGTGTATGTATATATACACAACATTTCGCACAAAATATAAATAAATACATACATATGTATATGTGACAATATGTATATATACAGATCTAAAATAAGTGTTAATGATAGTGAGAAGAATAAATAAATGCCAATAAATTAGTAAGAATTGTCAAAATTAAACATTTAACTGTATAGAAAAAATTCTAAAACAATTTATTTTTCATACTGCAAATTAAAGGGACATTGTGTAGTACTTTAAGTATTTTATTAGCTGAAATCATTTTCCTAATTTCTAAATGTCCTCATTTGGTGTAAAATGACCTCTGCAATGATCTGACTTCTCCTCATAAGGAAGAATTTCCTATCTGTATATACACAGGACTGATAAGTCCACGGAGGTTTCCATGGCGATCCGCCATTTTGAAAAACTATAATCGCTGAGAGGGACATAAAGCACTAGTCGGCCTGTCTAGGTAATCCACAAGGCGTTTTCCTTCAGTCACCTGACTGAAACCTGCTCTGATAAGTGAGAGGCGCTGGCTTGCCACCTCTATGCTAGTCACCGCCCGGCCAATTGGAACGCTTGCATTGCACTTTGCAACCGAGGGTTACTGGAGGGTAACCCGAGAGAGAACTGGATGATGTGGAAGTCATGTTGTCATTATTTCTTGATGCCTGACGGTTACAGTGGTTGCAACACCCATTTGAAAACAGAGGCACTAGAGAGCAGATTTGTTAGAGAGCAAAATATTATTTCACCATTAGATGGGAAACATTACTACACCGTGTACCTTTAAAAGGTTAGTTCGGACAGGTGGGTAAAAACGACAAAAAAACTAAAAATAAGATAAAATAAATAATTAAAAAAAATAAATAAACCTGTGAAAGTCACAGAAAATATCTGTTACTACGTATTATCCATCATCTACAAATAAAACGGTCTAAAACTGTATTTCTGTCTCTATCATGTTCAACTAGAATAGACATTGCATTTGGCCCACCTGTGCACCTGTTCTGTCTTTCACACACAAACCCACCCCCACACACACACACACACACACACAAACCCACCCCCACGCACACACAAACCCACACACTGGTCATCACGGTCAGAGAGCTGGCCGAAGTTGGGGACCAATTAAGAGTCTGCTGGAGACAGACCAAAGGTCAGCAGAGCAGTCAGTGTGTATCTTTTGAAATGTGAACTGGCGTCTCCGGGGGAGGATCCTCTTAAATGTCATGATGATGAAATAGATTAATAAAAATTCTTTATCTGTGACAGCCTTGCATTGAACAGATCAATTATTTAAGAATCCTCCCAACTTCAGCAGAGTTCTTTCGGATCTGTTTCATTCAGTTTGTTAGCTGTCTGCTTTTGGTAGTTTCTGAAGTCTATATTTCTATAGCAGCCATAGACGAAGTCACCGCCATGCTAAATATTACAAAGTTTAAAAGTATTTAGTGCCTTCAGATTATCTCTGAACCAAGTCAATTTTTCTGTCTTCAAACCTAAAGTAGGGAGAATTGACTTAGATAGTTTTTTTTCAAGCTTTTAGTGTTATTGGGCATGACTTTGTATCCTCACACAGCCCCTAAATTCTCATTTCTGAAAGATTGTCGAGACATGTTTGACACAGAATTAACATAAGGCAGCTTTGTGTCATCCTGAGGTTTATGAGGCTTATTGTTCAACATAATTTCTACTTAGTTCATTTACCCCAGCCGTGTTTTACTGTGTGCTTAGATTTCTCTTTAGCAAAAGATCACAGGCTCACTTGTCATACTTGGATGGTTTGATCTGCCCTGACAGAGAAAACTGGGCCCACGTGGGCATGCCAGCTCAGAAAACATACTCTATGAATAATTTAGTGTTTGAACAGAGTTATGTTAACCTCAGACTTTTAGCCATTCACCATCACGGTGTTCTGTGAGGTTCCTGCTTATTTCTCCTCTTCGTCTACCCCGATGGCCGCAATCATCACGGCTCCTAAAACACACACCACACCTGTAATCTCTCATCTGTGTCCTGTTCTATTCAACAAGGATCACGGTTTTTTTTTCTTCCTCCCACCTCTGTCATCTTTACCTCTTATCAGTTCAGACTATTGCTCAAAACCACCCACAACTGTGTGTACCCGTGTGTGTGTGTGTGTGTGTTGTCCCCTGCTGTGTGTAATGATGGATAATAAGCATGAAATGTCAGACTATAAATCCAAACAATTCCTGTCAGCCATCCCCTAGACTCTAAATGTGTGTGTTTACAGCTGATGTTTGTTTGCTGCTCAGATTTCTGCGCGTGTGTTTGTGCGAGTGTATGTGGTGTGTGACTTTGAGCCTGTCCTCTGCTGAAAGCACCCATCTGTGAACGGATTTGTGCCATGGAGAGAAAGTGATAAAAACCTGCTCTGGAACTGTTGGTCAGTCAAAGTTTGTCAGCTCCATTCACTGGTTTGGGGATTCTTCTTAGCTCTGACTTGAATCAGGCTATACAAATAAAGTTAGATTTGTAAGAGCTTGTTCAGCTTATGTTTCAAACAGTTAATATGTTGTGGAGAACACTCATGGTGATTTTTATAGTAGGTTTTCATCTTACGAATAGGTTTTGTCTGTTGCAGATGTAGAGAAACAAAAGCAGGTTGCAAAAAGCCTCCACTAACACATCTGATCTGCTTGGATTTCTTATTAACTTATGTTTCCTAAACTGGTTTTAGTCTAATAACTCCAGAAAAAAGCTGCTTGTTGCCTCATAAAAAGATTTTGTAGTGATTTGTGCATGTCCTATTTTTTGCCCAGCCTTGTGAGTGCTCTGTAACTGGGCTTTGTGAGTGTGTGTCTCTGTGTTTGTTGGACTCCAGAGTTGTTTGCCTGAAGGGCCCTGCAGGGCAATGACCTTTTAGATCCTGTGAACTTGAAACTGTGTGTTTTCAGCGGTTTGTAAGATTTCTGGCGCAAAGATGCTGCTACTTTTTTTGCATTTTCAAACCAAATTGTCAGTATATTTCGCTGCGGTTCATAAAACCAGCCAACATTGGGAAATGCAGTCAATTCCCCAGCGCAATTGGATATGGATTTACTCTTGTTACTGTTTCCCTAAACGTGGCTATAAGACCCCGGCTCACAATAAGGCACATTCCTTTTTTAGCAGCCGTGATTTAAAAGCCACTTCAACTGAAAATCAGTCGAATCCGACCATATTTAACAAATATTTCACACATTTCACGCCCCACATTTTGTTTGCTGACCTAAATACACAGCAGACTTTTCTACATTTTACATCCTGTGGTTATTTTCAGGCTTGTATGACATTTTATTCATCTTAGGTTTTACTTTGGCCCGAAATAAACGTTGAATACATTTTTGATTTGATATCCAGTGTTAAAGTCTACGTACATGTGTGGGTAATGGAGACGTGTTCCTTTAGATGGCAGTGTTTCTCCACCATAAGGAGCCGGGCAAATCCACTCATGCTGAAACATGGGGTCAAGGCACAAACATCATTTTTGGAAATTAATGAAAGCAAGAAAAGGCTCTTAATATCTACCAGCTGACCACTGGCCAACTGTATTTAGGTGTAGTTACTACTAACGTGACCTAGAGATTGGATGGAGTGGAGTTCGGCTATGAGTAAAATATGAAATCAACAGAGAGCATAAGTAGGAAAACTGTTGTGAAAATACAAAGTACGTGTCAGTTTAGTTGCTTCGTGAAAAAAAATGGTGCCGTATAGTTTCCAGTAGCTGAGTCTTCTCCCCAGTTTGCACATGAGGGGTTTAACACAAACAGATCAATGCTGAGGGAGGACTTCACTGTCAAAGTTGGGATTTCGCTGGGGTATTTGCATCTGTATGCGTGTGTGTGTGTGTGTGTGTGTGTGTGTGTGCATGTGTGTCCCAGCTGCAGGTGCATTGTCTCCCTGTCAGACAGGAGTCTTTATGGTTAATCATTGTTTTCTTTCTGTGTCTGTCACAGAGTGCTAAATCATAAAAGGTCAGCATAATTGGTCCAGAAAAATTTCAATTTAGTTTTTAAAAGCACAAAAAATAGAAGAAAAAAAAACAAACAAACAATGAACACGTGTTTTTATCCTGAGCTAAATGACAGCTAGATGGACATCTAAAAACATGGAGCTTTGGAGCATTGCAGCTTCAGAGTGCTCCAGTCTTCTGGTTGGATGGGTTCTGCTGGTGTACAGCAACAGTAAAACAACTCCACAGATTCTCAATTGATCTTTGTTCTCCCATATTTAAATGTTTTCCCTAAAACACCCACCCAGCCTCCCCTTAAAAACATTTTAATGTTGCTTTAGCAGCATGCTGCAGGTCATAGTCCAGCTGGAGGCTGGACATATGTTTAGTGTTTAGACATAAAGGCTTCATTTTCAAATGTAAATCATTTAAATATTGTATGTAAAATGGAATTCTAGTTCTCAGGAACCAAAACAGATAAGCCAATTTACTATTTAGACATTTAAGGAATATGAAGGCATTCCACAAGGATAAAAATATTTGAGTGTTTTCTTGCTTCGATACACGGTGTACAATGGCGTCTTTGGACCCGTGCACGCTATCTGAACATTTGTTTCTTATGGACCACATGACTGTATAGTCTAGGATAGGTTTTCAAAACATGGAACGGCGCTTTAAAAATGGCTGAAGCTGCCCAAAAGACTTTCAGCTGATGGAGTTCAATTACAGCACTGGTTTGGAATCAGCCTTAAGTGAGGAACGGCAGCTTTTTAGAAATGGACTTTCTTAAGAGAAAGACTCATTTCAGTATATTACAAGAAATAATAGTGGTGTGCCTGTATTTAAACAGTTAAATGATTTGTTAGACATTGTGAAGGCAAACTCATTTTAGAGGGTTTTAGTTTTCCCCCCCCCCTCATTCTTTTGCTCTCATCACACTCTTGTCTTAAAAAAGGGGTTTAATTTCCCCTCTTGTCCTGTTCTATATCAGAATCAAACTCTGACAGGGCTATCTAATTTCAAACAACAGCTCATTAACATTAAAAGAACATCAGCTTTCTGCATATTGTCCTCTTTGGAGCAGTTAAGATCGAATCACGTTTGTGTTGGTGACAATTACAGCTGATGTGGTGTGTGTGTGTGTGTGTGTGTGTGATATGTCCCCCGTTCTTCCATTTCAGTTGACTCTTTCTTTAGTTTTTTACATTGATTTGTTGAAGTGAAGCTATGTTGTAACTAAAATCGCGTTGTACAGATAAGATTGGGGGCTACCCAAAGGTTTCTTCTACCCTTGTTTATGTGATATTTAACTAATTCATAATGTGTCTGCCAGGTGGCCAGATTAGCATTTAACAGGGGATCATGATTGTTTTTAATCCAATCATTTGTGGCACAATCCAAAAAGAAAATACTGGATCCTTCCTTCAAAAAGTCTAAATCACCTTTGAATTCAATCTTGACTAATCAACCCTTAAAAACATTTTCAATCCCCTTTTTTCTCAGGGCAACTTGCCGAAGTACTCCCACAACGCGCTGGTGGTCCAGGCCATGAAGACCAACCTGACAGACCCGGACATGCACGTGCTCTTCTTCGACGTGGAGGCCATGATCATCCAACTTCTGACGGAGGAGGCGCAAAGGCCCAACCCCACGCTGGTGTCTCCCGAGACGCTGCAGAAGAGCCAGGCCGGGGCCGACAAAGGGGGGTCCTTCCTGGCCAACAAAATCTTCAAACAGGTTTGAAAACACGCCCACAAGAGGAGAGTCACTCACAGCCATCAGCAGGTTTTAAAGCCAGCCCGGTAAAACGTTCTGATCTGTGAAAATTAGGTGAAGGAAACCATGAAGGAGACCATCAAGGAGCACCTGTTGGATGAGGACGAGGAGGAGGAGGAGGAGATGAGGAGACGAGAGGAGAAGTCCAAGTCTCTGAGTCTGCTGGAGTACAACCTGACCATGGACACGGCCAAGCTCTTCATGTCCTGTCTCCATGCCTGGGGCCTCAACGAACATCTGGATGGCATCTGCCTGGACAGACTGGGCATGCTCAGACCCCACTGTCCCATCTCCTTCGGCTTGATTTCCAGAGGAGGTCACATGTCGCTCATGCTGCCCACCTTTAAGGTAGTGATCTAGTCTAAATCTGAGCTAAATGAACCCATTCTGGAAGTGGGCCCGGAAAAACAAAGCAGGCCCGACTCTTTCTCCCAGTTTCTGACACCGACCCCCCGTCTTTTTCCCAGGAGTCCCTGCTGCGTCAGCTGTCCCTGGCCACCGGTCGGAGGCTGACCTTACCGGACATCGTGGGTAAAGGGACGTATGGCGTGTCGCGGGCCGTCACCACGCAGCACCTCCTGTCGGTCATCTCGCTGGCCAACACGCTGATGGGCATGACCAACGCCACCTTCGTTGGAGAGCACATGAAGAAAGCGCCGGCCAGGTAAATTGAATTGAATTGAATATACTTTATTGATCTCCAGGGAGAAATTGACTTCCAGTACACCCCGTAAAGAACACACAAACACCCAAATACGGCAATTTATTTCCTGAAAATTGTAAGTTGGAGTATTTTTTTAAAGCAAAATATCGCTTAATAAATATATGTTTGATGGGAAATCCACTTGTTGGCACAGAAAATGCCTCCAAGGTGAGAAACATGGGAAGTAGGCAGCTTTTTCTAACAAAGGGCCCCAGTGGGTCCAACTAGCCAACAGCCAATAGCTACAGCTGGTGGCTTCAGTCAAACCCATGAATCCTCTCCCTTCACTTAAACTGGTGTCCTTCCTCATCATTTTCAGTCAGAAATATCAGCGGCGTTTCTCAAATATTTTCCCAAAAGCGAAAAAACAACATTAGGATTAAGTTATTTCAGTTACTAAATACAAAACAACGTGTGAAGAATCTTAACCGAAGCTCCAAAAAGCAGAACCTGAATTCAAAGCACAGAACCAGAGACTCTTCTCACACAGATACACCAGAAGTTACAGGAATCCGAGCGGTTTGTGTGTGTCTGCGTGTGTGTGTGTGTGTGAGCTGATTGTTTAGTCTGTCTGAGCTTTCATTGTGCTGTGAAAGATTTAACACAGGGGTCGAGGACCTGCTCCTGTAACACCAGCACAACATTTCATCAACCCTGCTTCAAGGATAAACCTGCAGGGAGGATGTGTGAGGCAGAGAAGCTAACCCACCTAGAGAACCGCAAAGAGAGGCAGAGGAGGGAACAGAGAGAGAGACAGTTAAACATTTTAGCATCCTATAGGTTGATTATTTTTGTCAGATCCAGTGTTATTAGGCTGTAATTTAGCTAAAATGGCCGCACAGACATGGTTATCGGTCCACCTTTTGGTGTTTTTGAGTAAATCAACTTAGTAAATCTACTATGTTCTGCGTCCTCACACTGTCATTGATGTAACTTTGACACTTTTACCTGCCTAAACCTTCCTGCCGGCCACTGGCAGCCACCCTGTGGCTGCGGCTACCCACGAGGCCTCACTAAGGATGCTTAGGGAATCCAAAATGTTCATTTGGCCGCTGCTGTCCCCAGAGGCCAGACTGATGGGATTTGATGGCATTTGTGGGGAGCAGACCTAATCCACAAATATCCCCAACCCTCCACACACACTACCCTAAGGGTCTTCTGCTAACTTTCCAGCACAAACACACTCCTGTACACACTCCTTTTTAAAAGCCCGGACAAGTCGAAGCTCTTTTGGTAGCATGAGGCTAGGCGTGTGAGCATAATATCATAGCTGATCAACATGTAGGACTTGTTAGACTGAGATAAAAATGGGCATTTTTTGGGAAAGTCTCCAAAATTATGTTTAGAATGTCAGGAATGTCTCAGTAAATCTGAAGTGGACCAAAACCGTCTCATCTCAAACCAAGGTAACAAGTCTAGTTGCCTTCTATTAAAGCAGATTGAATTACTGTGACCTGGATTATTGAGTCAACACTGACTTAAAGCCACAATAATATTTCTTCATGTCGTTTCATTCTTTATCAGACATTGAAGTCTGCATGTCATCAAAGTTGGGGAGTTGTGTCTCTAATGTCTATCGCAAACGGACAAAAGAAA
This sequence comes from Menidia menidia, assembly GCA_907169785.1. Lineage (NCBI taxonomy): Eukaryota > Metazoa > Chordata > Actinopteri > Atheriniformes > Atherinopsidae > Menidia > Menidia menidia. The sequence goes on along the minus strand of CAJRST010003335.1, from coordinate 1,751,168 downwards.
AGAACAAAAGACCTAATGATCAGACAGAACACATAGGACCAGCGCTTTCCAAAGCTGTTTACAACTTCCCCCACACCAAAGAACTTTTTGTTCTGCGCGTTGCTTAAATCAGAGCGGCTACATTTTCCACGTCCATACAGACGCGAGCTGCAGGCCTCTTGATTAAAGTCAAACATCTTCTCTCTGGCTGTTTCCACTTCAACACTCCAAAGCAGAACTTGTTGAATATTTGACAATGTTTTGGTTTTTGGCTTTTTCATGTATCCCCCCCATCTTAGATTTATAACGGTGGAAAAAAGTTCCTGTGAGGTACATCTGAACTACTAATGCGTTAGTGTTTGATCAGGATGCGCCGCTACTTTTTGCCCCTCCTAAACACCTCCAGATAAGATCAGGAAAAACACATTTACATCACATTTTAAAATACGATTCTCTTTATTTCTCCCCATGCTTTCAAGGCAATCGGCCCATTTTCAGGACCACCAGTGTTGGAGCCACCTGGCTTTTTTTGATGCACGCCTTAATCTAAAATGATTTCCTTTAGAAGAAATTTGTGATGCAGATCAAGTAAAGATGTAACTTTTTTAAAGATGAAGCTTGAGGTGGCACAAAAAAAAAATCTATTCACACTCAAGCTTTACTTTCCAATAAAATGCATTTACTGTTTGTATCTCTTCTTTTTATTTGAATGTATTAAGTTGAACTTTTGCCAGTGAAGATATCTGGGAGCATTCGACCCATAACGTCCAACTGCCGTAAAAGTAGTTGTTAATCAAATTTAAAGGTGACATTTACCTTTTTATGCGCACTTGAAACGAATTGCTCTTACTTAAATGGACAAGTTCAGATTTTATTTCGATAGGAGACCCGTTTTCATGCAGGTAGAAAAAGCGTGAATGAGCAAACATTATGAGCTGCAGCCACATGTGGAATTAAGGTCTTTTAGTCTGATGGAAGTTGGTTTCATGTAGAGTCTGAGGGGACCCGTTGGAATTAAAAATACAACCTTATTTTTAGTGAATGTCCAACCTATAGCTGTACAAGAACATTCAGATATGAGAGGTAGCCATGTTATTGTCCCCTGGAGATAATATACTCATGCCCTCGTTTACGGCATATATTTTTCTTTTAAATTGAAAACCTCAAAAAACAGCCATCCGAGCTTATTTGGTTGCTTTTACGTTGACATATCCTTGAAAAAGATTCCACATATGTGTCACGTTTCCGGATTGGTCTCTTGGCAGTTGTTTTTTTTTTTTCGGCGTCTTTCCTTGCATGCGATGCAGAGAAAAGAAAGAAAGGCGTGCGTCTGTCAGGGGGTGGTGGGGCAAAGGGAGGACAGGCAGGTGCGCTCGTTTCCTGTTGTTCTGAAAGAGCCTCGCTGGATCTTTTCTTTACTGCCTCTCTCTGTGTGTGTGTGTGCGTGTGTGTGTGTGTGTGTGAAGTGATTCCGACAGAAAAGCGTGAAGTAAATGGTCAGACTCTCAAACACTAGCCACAAAAATCTGCATTTTGCATGTTTTTTTTACAGACTTCTGGGGTCCGTCCCAACGAGTCTGAGATGTTTTCTTTTTTTTTTGTGACCGGTGGTGATCGTCTGGATATAACTGACTCAGGCATTTAGAGATATGCTGCAGAATTTTTGTTTTTGGGGGTTTCTCTTCATCTTAAAATAGCGCTTTCTCCTCTTAAAGACTGTGACCTCTGTTTCTGTGAATTAGGATTTTTTTTTGGTGCTTTTTTTTTTAGTTTTGTGCTTTTTTCCCCTTTTTTTTTGGGAGACCGCCGATCACCCTGCAAGTGATTGGTTGCCAGGCAACCTTTATCGATCATTCCATTGATTGTTGTATTGGAAGTGTTTGTGTGTCTCCGAAAGTTAGGCGCCTCCAGTCTGTTCGGGGAGGACTGTGTCCTCCAACCAAAATTCAATAGGCTGGAGCCTGACAAAAAAAACACACACAAAGACTCACACGTAGCCACACACTAATTAAGGCACACATTTAAAAGAGCAACTTTTTAATTAGCATTCAGGACATGAAATACTGTTCATTTCCAGGCCTGATTTATTTTTTTCTGCTTATGTTTCTGTCTTTGAATAGAATTTTCAGACTCTCTTTGGTTGTGTGTGTGTGTTTCTGTGACTGTGTGTGTTTGTACCGGCCCTCCTCTCTCCTCCCTGCCCCTTTTTAATATTTGATGTCTCCTCTTTGTGATCCTCCTCCAGGCCTCCCAGACCAGGAGGAACCCCGGAGACTCCTCGGAGGACGCCCGCCGCCCCCCCCCAGCCCTCCAACCCGGCGCTACAGGCTCAGATCAAACAAGGTAACTACAAAAGGAGGAGGCGCTCGCCTCAAATACCCCAGGGGCACCC
>CAJRST010003335.1:1730932-1748397 GCA_907169785.1 Menidia menidia | reverse complement strand
TGTGGTGTGTGTGTGTGTGTGTGTGTGTGTGTGTGTGTGTGTGTGTGTGTGTGTGTGTGTGTGTTAATATGCAGAGGTTCTGTGGAGGGGAGTGCTGCTAATCCTGCTCAATGAATCCTTTCACATGGAAATAACGGGGAATATACTGTAATGTGGCGAGGTGAACGGAGACGGGCGCCTTCGCCGGGTTTTTAAACTGATCTCTTTAAATGGTCTTCAATGCATTGATCAACTTATGTATTTCCTTTTGTTGTCTTTCTGTGTAATTATTCTTATTTTTTTATGTTTCTGAATGTCCAGCATAAATCAACAGGACTTTTGCAGCTTTGTTTTTTGTGTGTTCGACACTGCATATTATAAAGTAAAACATAAAAACTTCAGAGTAGAATAAAGAAAAATAGAAAGAATAGAACAAAACCAAATTTATAATGATTTCTAAAATTAAAATTCATAATCCTGTGAGACTCCAGTGTCCAGGTGACTAAACTAGATATCACAGAGCAATATAATACTTACCCTACAAAGAAATGTGTTTAAAATCTCTTTGTTAGCAAGCTGCTGTCAGATGACTGGAGCCATTTCTTCCATCCTTCTTTCTCCGACTCTTTCTCTTCTTTCTCTTCCTTTGTCTCTCTCCGTCTCTGCACCGGCGCTCCCTGCATGGCTTCAGCCCGCTGCCTGTTCTGGGCTCATAAAAAGGGAAGCCCCGCTCTACGTACGCTACTTTTCAGTGTAGACTCTTTTGAACTCTTCTCCATCCGTTTCACACGAGCGGGCGTTTATCCTTCGCCCCGCTTCTCTCTTTCAGCTTCATTTCTTTTGCGACCACAGACGGAAAGTAGCTCTGCCTGTTCTCTCTGTTGTCTCTGTGCCCAGTGCTTTCTCTGTGGTCCTTTTATATTTGTACATGAATAACCTAGTTAAAAATGTAGTCCAGCTCACACTGAAGCTCTTAAGATGTGTTTTAGTCATGTTGGATAAGAATCAGAAAGTGAAATGTTGTGAACTGAACTCGTCTGCTCTTCACTGGGAAGGTTTCAGGTTCTTGGCTCTCTCCAAATGTACCGTTTTCCTGTTGACACCGAGTCCAGGAAGACTCAGGTGTTTAAGTCAAATTGTTCCTCACTGAGACGGCGAAATATTACAGATGTGCCAGAGTCTGAAACATTTTCAGGGAAATGTTTCTGTGATCATCTTTAAACAAAGACTTTTTTTTTTTTAATTCTTTTAGTGACATAGTGTCATCACTCTTGACTGATGCCTGTATGAAACTGCTGGAACTATTTATTTCCTAACATGAGTTCTTCTCCTCTGGCCTCCTTTTTGCTTTTCATTTCACCTGGTGTCGGTTTTCTGGTGTTCGACTTCTTCTCGCTAATCTGATGTGAATCTGTCTTTTCTAATCTTGAGTCTTTTGTATTTTGTATATTTTAGTTTTTGCTTAGGAATACACCAATTAGTCAGTTTTTAAACATTTTCGCTTACTGATTACGATCTGAGATAAGTTGTGGGATCTAACTAAACGGGGTCATTATGAACCTTCAGATTATTTGGGCATACATTTAGTCATTTATTTCAATTTGTGGCTCTACATAAAAACACACTAATAATTTTCAAGTCTGTGTAATTAAAATGAGGTTATCTACTGCTGTGCTAGGTTCTTCTTATGCCAGCAGCTACTACTTTGGTTTATTAGAAGTGTTTTGATTTATGCTTGGTCACAATGATAACCCAATTTGAGCTATAATTTATTCAAAATGCACTGTTAATATAAGCTAATGGTTGCTTCTGATACAGGAAGTAAGACGCAGCTAACAGTGGAGGAATGGCTTAGTTTGCAGATTAGCACACGTCTGTCTGCTTTAATCCTTTTATTTGAACTTTCTGTTAATAGTCTCTCCACTGCACTGTACTTTAGCTTATTGAACAACCCATCACTGTTCACACACTTTGATTTGGCATCTCATTAAATGCACTTAGTTTTTACATCAGCTGGTCGTGAAACGGTGGTCTTTTTTTTCTTTGTAGAGGGCACCAAAAATAAGACACAGAGCCAGAAATGTGTCTCTTTAGTCAGATCCCAGACCTTGAAATTCTGTATTTTTTATTTTGGAATATTTAATGTATTTATAGTATTTTCTGCTAGTTTTTGCTTTCATGTGGTTGCTACCAGACTTGAGATGGAATTATAATATTTATCTTATATCCACATGCGTTTGCTTTGCTTATATACATTCTTAGTAAGACGATATTCAGTGTAAACCCCACTAAACAGAGTTTTGTGAAAACCTAAAAAGCTAAAAGCTAAATTAATTTTTTATTTTTAAAGAATTTTTTTATTTTATCATGTCTTTTTTTCTTTTATCTCTAACTCCTCCTTCCTCTTCTCTATCTTGATGCTGGTCTCCTTGTTCTGTGTGGTGATGTTGATATTTACATCTTTCTAACCGGTTCTTTTCTTCTTGACTATTTCTCTCCTTCTCTTCCTTTACAAGCTGCCAGCACCAGCACTGCTGCCTCTGCTGGGGCTGTGGGGGCTCCCGGGGGCCTTTCTCACGGGGCCCCTGGCCCCCCCCGCCCCGCCCCTGCTTCTCATAACATCCCCTCAGTCAACGAAGGTACAAACTGATCTGACGGGTACCTGTAAGGGAAAGGCTAGCAGCCATCCTCATTCCCATGCTTTCCTTTCTTCTGAGTTCTTCATTTTGCCTTTGGAGAGCTTCTGCTTTCTAGATTCCCTTTACTACCATCTCTCTTTGCCCTCGTTTGTTTTTTTTCCTGTACTTTTAAATCATGTTCTTGCAGCTGTTCTTTCAGATTTGTGCATTCGTTTTGGCTCTTGTCAGTGCGATCCCTCAATCCCTCCATTCGATCCGTTCTTTGTCCTGATTTTCTCCCTCCTGGGTTCACGTCATGTCTCCTCTCTCGCTTCAGCCGTGTTTCCCCCAGCAGCCAGCGTATGGGTCTCATCTCTAGTGTCCAGCTCCAGTTTCTTTTTATTTCCAGTATCTCGTCTGTCATGCAGTCTCAGTTTGTGTCCGTCGAAGCTGACCTCAGTCCACTCTCAATACCATCAGCTGAAGACACTCACAGTTGCTTTTCCATTTTAGAAAAGTTTGATTCCAATCTTATCCAAAATAGCAAAGGGAATCTGTTCAAGAGTTTGGCTTTTTTTCTCAAAACCTTTCTGGAAAATGGAAGAAAAGATGCTGCCATTAATTTTAACAAGCATCCCTTTTAATCCTTACTGAATATATAATGGAAGTTTCATGGCTATAGGATGGGTTTCCTGAATTTGAACAGATAAAGAATTATGCCATTTTCCAACAAGTGACTTTTGCTGACTTGCTGATGATTTTGAGAGTGGATTGACACCAGTGCCTACTTGGTTCTCTTTGTCCCTCTTACCCAGTTGGGTGTGTTGTGCAGTCCTACCCTCTGCTGTCTGTTTTCAGTGTTCACAAACCCCGACGTGTCCGTGCCTCTGTGCTGTTTGCATGCTTGCTATCTCAGTCATGTTTACTTTTTAACGAGGGAATATGGGCCTTGATATAAACCAATGAGGCGATGTAATCAGGAGAAAAAATACCCAAAGCCCCCCCCCACTCCCACAGACAGTGCTCACCGACAACTGGACCACATCCATCTTAGAATCAGAGAGCATACACGTTTAAAGAATGCTTCACTTAAAAAAGGACGTAGGACTAAATGATAACTCATCTTTGATGGATCTTTCTTTAGGTTTCTTTATAATCTATTTGGGCATAAGTGTTGTAACTCCCAGCTAGAGTCTTTCTGGTGTCTGTTTAGGAGCTTTTTCCATATGCTATAAACTGCTTTTTACATTTTTTTCTCTTGCTTTTTTTACATTTTTTTATTTTCTTAACAGGATGTTGGCTTTCACCAATGAGGTGTGCAGCCCAATTCTCCTAATATCAATGTGCTCTCAGATTATTTAAACACTGGTGGTTATGATTGGGGTATCAAGTGCCTTTTTCCAAAGCTGATGATGTGTAGCTCCTGGTTAACAGTGTAACAGAGATGGTCGGCGTAGATTTTCCAAAAGGGGAACAGCAAGCATGCACACAGACTTTTCCCTATCCTGTGTATGTATAGAAAGCTTTAGAGCTAAATTTACCTTTTGTATTTTGTGTAGTAGTGTACAGAATACAAAAACACTGTCCTGCAGAAACTGAAGTCACTTGTGTATTTTTTATGTGTTATGAATTGAAATGTGTTTATAATATACTGAAATTTTTTGTGATCAAGGTCTACATTAGAAAAGTTTTTTTTTCTTCTCTTTTTTTTTTAGAACTGTGCTTTGCCCAACTTCTACTGCTTTTCTTGTACCTGTTATTGTTGTTCTCGGTTGGAAATGCTATTTCAGCAAACAGGCTCACAGTAAAAACCTTATATGTCACAGAAAAGGAATCTATTCTGTGATGCAAAGATTAGACTTTTTTGTGCTAATGGACATGAAACATTTATTGTGTTTGATAAAATATGAGAAAAATAACTGTTGCATCAAATGTCACCAGCAATTATGTAGACAAATAGCTGGCCAGGAGTTGGAGTCCCATTCCAGGGTCTATACCTCAGACTTTACTTTGTTCCTGTATACTTTGCACAATAAGAAATTAAATAACCTAGGTTAGGAAAAACATCCTTTAGGTCCAATTCTGGTTGAGGACTTGCAGCCCCTTGGTTAAACTACCAGAAATGCATCGGGCAAACCTACCACACATCCTACTGATATATTATATGGAAGTTGTGCTAAGTGGTAAAAAAAATACCAGCAGATATTGAAATATATCTGTTTTGTCCCCATTAGTGGCAATGCAGTGAATGTAGCTGCCATTAGCACAAGCAGTAACACTAAAACTAACAAGAAAAAGAGTTCTAAACCACAATGATTGTCAGAATGAATAGAGAACAGTGATAGTATTTATCTCTGCTCATAACTCTTGAAGGCAGCGATGATAAATCCATTTGTTGTATTTTCAAACATTATTGAAACCAAAAATCAACTTCCAGAAGCTGATGAGATCCATCTCTTGCATAATAAGTGGAAAGTCTCCACTCCTGGCTGAACTGATTTTTCTTTTTTTTTAACATTCTTCTTTTTGTCGGGTCGATCTTCACTAAACCATGGCAACCTTCAAACGGTTAAATGTTTAAAATGCAATTTCTCGCTTAATGAGATGTTTATTTGAATCTGTGTTCTCTAACATTTGAGGTTTCTGCAAGACAGTGCAGCAGATGTTTGGAGGTTGACTGATTATTCTTCTGCTTTCCTCTAATATGGAAACAGATCTCAGCTTTTGCTAAACGATGCTCGCCTTTTTAATCAGACACACCTTAGAATCATGGAAAAACCTTAAAGTTATGATGAAACTCAGATCTGAAATCTTTGTCATCATGGTTAATCCGTCAACCTCTGCGCCGTTTTGTTATGAGAATTTTCTAACGTTTGAATTTTCTTCAGAAATCTTCCTGGAGGAGGTAAGTTTATCTGGTGTCCAATGCAAAGAAATTTGTGGAATAAAAAATTTCTTTCCTACCTAAAAGCCATTCAGTGTCCATCATGCGTACACGTATCTTCTCTGGAATCCATATATTCCACTAATATATGTGAATGAGGTGCTTCATGAATGTTGAGTTTTGTCACAGATATGTATAAGGTTGTGTGTACTTTTGTGGTCGGTCCAAAATCGGATTTTTTTGCCAGTGTTGTGGCTCTAAACGAGCAATTTCACTCAGCTCTCACCCATTAAGCCAGAATTCAGCTCTTAAAGTGACACCAATGATACCTATAAAGTTAGTTTTTACTTATTATTCACTCTGGAGAAAAAAAGAAAGGAATAGGTACATCTAGCATCATCTGTGTTCTAAAAACTTTGTTGTTACTAATGCTATAGTCTTTTTAAGTGGAACTTTAAACAGAGGAATGATTTAAATACTGTTAGAAAAAGTACTTATGTAAATGAATCACTTGTAAGTATCATTCTGAAGCTTTGGTTGATCCACCTGGCAGAGCTGTGCATCTACTGTTTACCTGTTTAACACCACCAAACAGAGTCTGGTTAGAAGAAATTACATCTGTCGCTCTAACCAAGACTGTTTGTTGATAACGATCCCATTATATGTTTAACTGTTGGTGATTTAATATGCTGAAAATGTAATGTCAGTGTGTTATTTTGTTTCTTCTTTATATAAGGATGTGAGAATCACCGCTGTCATATTGAAACATGTAGTCGGTATTTTATAGGGAAGCTTCTATGGGTCAATTTGACTTTTTTTTCCTAAACATAGAAGGACGTAAACTGACATTGGAATGCTAATATGAAAAAAAAATCAGACCAGATCAACAGTCTGCATTTATGTACCATGAAATGAATGATTTCCCTTTGTTTTTAAGGTCAGATTTTGTAAAATAGTGTTTTTAATGTGGCAGCGGTGAGGTTTGCGTATGCACAGGGGTCAGAGAATCTGTCGGACTTGTTTTCCCTGTAGTTTGTCCTGACTCTTTGTATCTCTATGTGTGTGTGTGTGCACAGGATGGAGCCAGCTAGCCGCCATGCACTGTGTGATGCTGCCTGATCTCCTGGGCCTGGATAAGTTCAGACCTCCGCTGCTGGAGATGCTGGCGAGGAGGTGGCAGGATCGCTGTCTGGAGGTACTGACCGCTCCACGATGAGTGTTCTGACCGGGGATTGATCTGGGACGCGAATCGCAAGCTACTAAAAAATACAGACTTAGCAAAAATATGTGTGGTTTGCTTTTGATATTCCCTAAATCCCTAAATTCCCTAAAATTCCCTAAAGTATGTTGTTTATGTTTATGCATTTGGCAGACGCTTTTATCCAAAGCGACTTACAGAGTAGACACAATATTACATTTCTCATCACTATGACAATAAGTTATGAGAAATGTAATATTGTGTCTACTCTAAGTACTTATTAGGGAATTTATTATAATTTATTATCTATTATAATATTATAATTTATCATAATTCTATGGTTTCCATATCTCAACAAATGGATGATACAACAGATTTGACGAGGCCAATTGGTTAACATTTAAAAAAAAAAAAAAAAAAAGTATTTTTTTTTTTATTTTATATAGAAGTATTTAGAAGATTCTCAACAGTTCTGGATCTTCTTTTTTTTTAGATCTAAGGGAATATCAGCACATTTTCCTTTCCTTTTTTTAAATTGGGCCACATGATACCAAAGAATAGAGCATGTTAGAGCCAGGTTTTTTTCCAGACGTCAGCTTTAGGATCGCCCCGGTCTGGCTGCTCTCGGGGCGTCCGCCCTGACTCGGTGTGTGTGTGTGTGTGTGTGTGTGTGTGTGTGTTGCGGTTTCAGGTGCGTGAGGCGGCGCAGGCTCTGCTGCTGGCGGAGCTGCGAAGGATCGGCCAATCGGGGCGTAAGGACGCCATCGACCTGTGGGCTCCGTACCTGCCCCAGTATGTGGACACGGTCAGCTCCCGTAAGTACAGAACTCAAAAACCCAAGTAAAGGCCTGATCATTCTCACCGTCTTCATGTATTTTAGGACTTTGAGAACATGTGTCCACAGCTCTTATGGCGTCCTGTGCCAGGTGCTTTAGGGACTCAGGTCATTTGGCCTCTACCCAACCAGAATCGGGGCTAAGTTTGCGTGCCCAGCACTAAATCCCACTGATTTCCGGGGGCTGTTGGATTCTGCCTGTGCTGCTCTTCTTCACAGATAGCGAACGGACGTTTTATCTACACAATTTCATGCTCAGCCAAACGGCCTGCAGCTCTCCGTGTGGCTGGCACAGAGACTGCATTGCTACTTTCTTAAAGATGATTTGTTAAGTCTCTTGGCAGACATTAATGCAGTTTCAGGGATAGTATAAATACTGATGACAAGTCTTTTGCAAGTAGTTTCTTCCTAGAGTACAGTCGACACATTTTTCAGGGCCTATCTGAAAATGTAGGCTAACATACCATCCAATGAGATTCTGTTTTCTATTAGCGGGGCTGATGCAGAGTAAGGGAGGGGCCTGCTCATGACTGCGTGTTTTGGGAGGGACTCTGCCTCCACAGCTTTCATTTTGGGTAATAATTGGAAGCTGTCGTTCACGTGATCTTCTTGATTAATGGAATATTTAAGTCTTTTTTGTTTAAACAAGTCTTAAGACTTGTGTCCATTTTATCCACATTTTATTGGCAGGGTAGTCCGCTAATTGGGAAGGTGATACAGCCCTGTAGTCTCATCCACAAAGCTCTGATTGGTGATTTGTTTTAGAAATGCAGGCAGTCTTCTGTTATTTATCTGTCTGTCTCTGCTTCCTTGTCTGTCTGGGCCTCCTGTGCCGTTTATTCCCCGATGCCCCTCATCCTGCTATAGTTAGACCTGCTGATGGGAAGAAAGGTGAATCTCCACCTTCTTTTACTAGAAACGGCCTTCTAAAATGCCGCGTGCGTGTGTGCGTTTCGCCAGTCGCCCTGTGGTTGCTGAGGATGCTGGGGGATCTCTCGGGGGAACGGTTACCATAGGAACGGGCACCGGTCAGTGTTGTGTTACCACAGCAGTACCGCAGGCAGGCGGTGTGGGGGGAGTGATGGACCAGTGACCTCAGGGGACAGGGGAGGATGGAGGGGGGAGGGAGCAGAGCGATGTGGAGGGAGATAGAAAGAGAGAGAGGTTAAAGGGTCATTGAATTTGATCTGTATGCTGCACAGCAGTACTGGAACAGGCAGTAAAATGACTCCCACTCGTCTTGGAAACCCTGGAATATCAAAGGGAAAGTGTGTGTTTAAATCCTGTGGAGAGCTCTTCGGAGCCCGATTCTGTCCTAGAATCTGACTTTTGTTCTAGTAGAAATATGTGAAATTTCATGCCTGCTAAAACGGGGCTCTCCAGGCTTTTCCAGCACATCCGTGATTTTACTCTCTAGTTTAGAGCAAATTTAGACTTTTTGTGCCTGTGCAAAGCCTTTGGTGGAGCCAGCTGGCAAATACTTTGATCAATCAGAAATATATTAGTTAATTTAATCAAATATGAGCAGTGAAGCAGAAGAAACATTGTTTGAGACACTTTTATTAACTGTTACGTTCTTTTATCAAAATGTTCTTCAAGCCTAAATAATACGCATATTCGCATGTGCTATTTTTTTGTCTTTAAATGGAAAAACGCTAGCAAGTACTTCTGTGTCTCTAAAGTTAAATAAAAAAGGGGATCTGAAGAGTCCCAGCGTTGCAGATGGAGCTGTCTGTGTGCCGTCCCCCGTTCTTCTGCTGATGTGAACAGGTGGAACTGATATGGAGCTGGCAGCCATCAGCCTCAAAGTGTGTTAGAATTCAATTAAAGTTTTTCGGCTGAACTTTTACCTTACCGCGAAATAAAAGAAAAAGAACTCTCGATGATTAAAAACACTCGCAACTAATTCACTTCAGCCATTTTCCATGTTGACCGTTGACTTGTGGAAATGGCCCCTTCCTGGAAAGCAGTAGTCTCTCTTTCCATCACTGTGTGTGAATTCCTGTTGGTGTTTTAACACATTGATGGGGACCTACTTTTGACGGGATGCAGACTTAATGGACATGCAAATCTAAAGTTGAGGTTTCCAGACGTATGAAATGTTTTAATTTTCAATTAGTTTTGGGCTCGCCTTTCTTTCGGTTAGAATTAGAAAGAGGTTATGGTTTTAGAGTGAGTTTCGGCCTTTGTTATTCAGTTGTGACAGTTAAGGTTAAAGTAAGGGAGAGGGAGAATATCCTTGTGGGATATCCCAGTGGTCACATGGAAACAACTGCCTGTAGTCATTTGGAGCTTGTATTTTTTCTTGTAAAAAACAAAAAAATGTCGGTGTAAAATCGTCATCCTGAAGAACTAAAAGGTTTAGAAACGGCGAGCTCACTTGTACAGCTTGTTCAGCTTTATCAAACTCACTTAGCAATCTTCACTCAAACCTCCTCCAAAAATAGGAAACTCACTAGACAGGAGCATGTGCTACATATGGACCTAAACCTCAAGCCATTGACTCACTTTGTGTTGTCATGAGATGCAAAGTGTAATAGAAGTGGTCGGAGATTTATTTTTTAAATTGTCAGGACTGGTTTCAAATGGACATTCTGTGGTTCCCTGTCTGTCTCTGTGTTTGGTCTCCCTGCTCCTCCTCTCTAAAAGGTGCACATGTTGGAGGGAAGACACCTGTGTTTATCCATTAAGCTTTAGTGCCCAGGAAATGTCTCCCAGACAGAGCTCCTCTGCCACAGCTTGGGGCCAAGCAGCAGAAGCACACACACACACACACAAACAGACACACACACGCATGCACGAGCCAAACAGATCAGTGACTGACCTTTCAGCTCTTCTGGAAGTGTTTAAAAGGCTTAACACAAAGGACACACAAGTTGTTAACCTCCACTCAAAAAGACCGAAATAGAAAACAACCTGTCGGCGCCATCTTCATCATCACCACTGTGTCTGATTGCCTCTTCCTCGCTTTAAGAAAAGGCTTCTGGCTCTTCTTCGTGGAAACGGAAACTGAGTCGGGCTCCCGTGGAGCTGTGTGTTGGTCTTAAAGCTGCTGCACAGATGTTTTAAAAGTAACTACAGGCTTTGAGGGTGCACAGAAAGAGAGGGAGGAGGGATAGAATAGGATGGAGGGGTAGAATGTGCCCATAAGACTGACACATAATGATGCCCAGTCGATTAAAGGGAATCCCACAGCACTGGTCATTGTTCCCCTCACACATGCATGATCACACTGAGTTTTTGGGGGTCCGGCTCCGCATGTGTGGAGCGGCGGCCATGTCTTTGATCACAGAGCAGCACGCACCGTGTCCCTCTCTTTGTCTTGTGCGGTAGGTTTTCCGGCCTCAGTCACCCACACCTGTTTGTTTTTTTGGGTTGCTCCCGTCAGCCTGCTGTTGCCAGAGCTCCTCCTCATCCCCTCGTCTGCTTCCCATCGTTTCATCTTCCTCCCACGTTTTCACCGTGTTGCTTTTTCCATCTGCTGCTCATCCTCACCTCTCTGCCAAACTCGTTTCTTTCAGTTTTCTTACTTTACTGGTATTTACTATTATTCATTTCTTATCAACTATGACTTTCCACCTTGAACCCATCTATGAATTTACCACACAAGACTGAAAGAGCTTCAAATGCTCTCTGCCAAAATTTAGTTTTTAAAATCTCTGATATAGCTGATATATTTATTTTTGTAAAATTCACATGGAGATGTTATGACCTTAGTGGCAGGAATCATACTTGACACTTAAAGGGATTTTAATTATTTTTCATATATATATGTATACAGTGGGGGAAATAAGTATTTGACCCCTTGCTGATTTTGCCGGTTTGCCCACTTACAAAGAATGCAACAATCTATAACTTTAATCATATGTACATTCTAACAGTGAAAGACAGAATCCCAAAGAAAATTCCAGAAAATCACATCATATTAATTTATAAAAATTGATAACCATCTGATGAGGAAAAATGAGCATTCTTTGTAAGTGGGCAAACCTGCAAAATCAGCAAGGGGTCAAATGCTTATTTCCCCCACTGTATATATATATACATATATATATATTAGCCAGCCATTACAGGTTGGACTTTTTAAAGTAGCTCAGATCATTACGTTTGTAGGCTTCCAGCTTCCAGTGCATCATCCTTTTGAAATGACTGTTCACTTACAGCCTCCTTACAACCTAATCAAATACTACTGTAATGAGATAATTAATATGCAATTTACTTAAACTGTTAGGGATTTCTATTTGATTGTTCTACTAATACATGTAACAAAAAAACAAACACACTGGTAAGCTGTGAATAACAATAGTTGATAATTAATAATACTAATCGTCCTTTTTTTTTTTTACTAATGAAACCTTCTCAGCATGACTTGTCTTTTTGGTTTAGCGCCTGATACCGTTTACAATTTCACCGCCACCTGGATGAGGTTGAATTGAAAAGATAAGATTCTGTCGTGCCTGAGAGAAAGTGATTAGAATGGGAGGGAATCAATGGAAAGATTTGTATAGTTTAATAGATTAAACAATTTGCGTTATTTCTTTTATTTCTTTTTCAGTTTACAAAAAAATTAGAGCACCTTCTAACTTACCTAAAACCTCCAAATTCTGACTTTTTTACTTTTCTTTTTTCGTTTGATTTGCCGGGGGTCTTTGAATGAACAAACACACGGGGAGCCTGGTGTGCTTCAGAAGGCACAAAGCGAATGTTTTAAACAGCAGCGGAGGGAGCAGACAGCCGAGGGGAGGAGGAGGAGGTCCTGGAGGTTAACAAGGCATGCTGGGAGCTGTGTGTCATGGCTGACATGACAAGCTTGACCTTGGAGTAGGCCGACACGGCCCCACCTCCCCACTCATCCGTGCCCCCCCCCCCTCCCCGCTTTTTTCCCCCCTCAGCTTCTGCATCCCGCTTTCTAGCTGGCTTACAGGTTGGACAGAGTGTGTGTGTGTGTGTGTGTGTGTGTTTGTGGAAGACACAGGTAAATGACTTCAGCACAAACAGACCAGAATACGACTGCCTCCAGACAAAACGGTGTTTTTGTTCTTCGTATCGCCATGGGGACGGTGACCGTGCAGGACCAAAGCCCATGGGTGCTATGTGTAAAAGAGGAAAACACGTTTCCCTTTGAGCAGTTTTAAAGCTACTCCTATGGGTTAAAATACGAATTAGGTGTAGCTATTAGAATTTAGCTGAAGTTAGGATTGTGCTTTTGGCTACTTGTGCTCACAGAAATTCATTCAGAATGCGTTTTGATCTTTTTTTTTCTTTAAAGCAAACTTAGTGTAATCATACCGTTTCCTTGTGAAGTTTGTTTGACATTTATTTAACATGGAAAGCTGTTTGGTGCAATTTGTTCCTTCTTAAAAAGAATGAAAAGCTGACTTTTTAAAGATGATACACACATAGGCAGAGAGGGAATGCATCCAAAGTAATTCTGGTTTATTCTTTCACACTGTCATGTAAAGTTTGATTTAACCAACAGTTCCTGTTTATACGTGTGTGTTTTGTGTGTGTTATATATATATATAGATAGATAGATGTGTGTGTATATATTTATAGATCTGTGTGTATGTATGTATATACATATATAGATGTGTGTGTGTGTCTGTGTGTATTGTTTCTATTGCTTTTGTACTTCTTTTTTTAATATAAGGCAAGAATATAAGATATTTTTGCTATGTTTAATTAGCGATACTTTGGTTGCACACCTTTGTAGACAGGATGTTTTGCCAGAGAAGGGCACATCAAAACAAAAGCTGTCTTCGCTGGCCTTTTCTTCCTCTGCAGTTAAACATCAGTTAGGTTTTAATTAAGTCCAATTAAGTTTTTATCACTTTAATGTTTCGACAAATAATCAACAACGGGGCTGTGTATCGGCCTTCTGTCAGAGGCCGCGTGTGCATGTGTGTGTGTGAATTAAAGTCATTATGCTAAGCTTTCAGCAGTGTGTCTGAGCCGGTTAATTGGAACATGAAGCACTGTGTTAACCAAGATTTATCAATGTAATTACACGCTGTGTACTCAGAGATTCAAATGGAGTAGCGGTATGAAACGGTGCAAGATCTTTTTGGTTTTTATTGACTTTTTTTTTTCTCCTGGTAACTGGATATTATTTCTGAAATAAAAAAAATTTAAAAAACAGACGCTTTTCTTGTTGGGCACGTTGCACAGAGACGTAGTAACCAGCATGCGTGCAAGTGAATCTACGCAATTCACTAAGTGGGTTGGTTTTTCTTAGAGACTAGAGCGGTGCAGACTCTGTTACCTTTAGTTGCTTCATTCATTAGTGCGGCCCCATTCATTAGCCCTGGCCGCTAATGAAAAGCCACCCCTAATTGGCAATAGAAAGATAAGGGCTAAACGAAAACACTAATATAGATGCACTCTGTTTCAGTGTGTGTTTATTTCAATTAATTCATTCAAGGAGAGCCAATAAGCCTTTATTAGCTATTTAACCAGGACAGTTAGCCTGGTAATGAGGACCAACACCCAAACGTAGTGTGATGAGAGTTTAATACACATATTCATTAGCTGTATCAATACCTGCTGATATTCAGTATGAACTAAACTGTTCCACCTCCCTCTCCACAGCTGGGTCCACCACTGAGCCCCCACCCGCAGCCCCGCCCCCTCCCGAGGCTCAGCCAATAGAACCCAAGGTTCCCGAGGAGGAGATGGACGTCACCGATGACGACATCACAGCAAGTAGGTGCTCTGATGAAACTTTTAGGGGGAAATAACTTACCAATAAAAGCCATATTTGCTTTATCACATGAATTTCACGGTCAGAAAAAATCAAGATGTCAGACCCTGTATTCAAAACTCAATCGGTACATCTAAAGATAAAGAAAGGAAGAGAAACAAAATCCTCATTTCGGGAGTTTACACATTTTTTAGATGGGACTCATCCACCCCACAGCACAACCCTGTGGGATTCTGCCATGCTGCAGATTTTTGTGCATGTATATGTTTTATTATGTCCCGCTAATGAAAATCTTTTCAGTTCATGCTTTTTATCTTGAGTTTATGGAGAGAAAAGAATGAGGATGAGGTGTTGCCCTCCATGTTCTATAAAAGCCACCCATGTTTTCATAGCCTTTTGAGCATTTTCCTAAAGGAAAACAAACCTAAATCATGGAAAGAAGGATACTAAGATGAGTGTTACCATATTAAAATCGCTGTTGATTAGCATCTTAAACTACATCGATATTGTTTTGGAATTTGTGACACAACAATGAGGTTGAGCAGGTATGAAAATCATATGCCTCCAACTGAAGCTTTCACTCATATTTTTCCTGAAATTGAAGGGAAATTCTCCTTTAATTAATTGTGTTTTGAAACAGTAAATCTTTCCCCAGTGACCCTTTAGGGTTCATTTGGTATAAATCTGCAAACACAAATAGCTGGTTTATCCTTCATTTTCAGCTGAATTGTGGAGCTTTGCTCCAGTGAAGGGGGATGTAGGTTAAACACAGGTTGGGTCTCGATGTCGGTGGGCTTTTCTTAATCAGTGCCGGTGTACGCCGGAGTTCCCATGGTGTTAAAAGCAGTGTGGTGTGTGTGTACACACACTGAAGGGGAGGTGAGCAACACCTCTTCCCTGGAAATGACTGACACCTACACCACAGGTAGAAAATAGCCACTTTCCACTCCATTTCTTTGTCACATTTTCCTGAATGTGTAACTGTTGGATACACACACACACACACACACTCTTAAACATATTTTTTATTATTTATTAGATTATTTTCTAACATGTGATTCATTTGCTTTTTTGACACTCATTGTGGTAGCTGTATTATCATTTTTATGCTGGATTTTATTGGATTCCAAGATGTCAGTACATTAAAAGTGACACATTCTGATTTCAGAATGTTTGTAAGACATTGTGTTAATGCGAAAAAAAAACTGGCAATAACACTCCCATGCACAGCCTCCTTCCTCCTCCTCCTCCTCCTCCTCCATCCATCCATCCCTCAGACCAGTCAATATCACAGATGTGTCTGACAATTTATCACTTCTCACAGCTCATTTTTCACCTATTGACAGCAGTGTTTTCTCCCTGGGTCTCTGCAGTATTAAATCTGTGAGCCGAGGCCTCAAACACAGTCAAATCACATTTCCCTCTTCTGTGGATGAAGATCTCTCCTCCTGTTCAATGTCTTTACCCTGTGCAGTAATCTTTTAAAACCTCCAGGACTTCTTTACAAATGATTTAGATTTCCTTCCGCAGATATAGAAATTCAGTGGAAAAGCATATGAGCATGTAATCCAGAGCCGTTTTTAAACTGTAGTGGATACAGAGCGTATGCCCAGAGCATTAAAGGCCACCTCATAGGAGTGTGTTCTCTCCACTGTCGCCTCTATCGGAGTCTGAGCTGTGATTTCCTTCCATGTAGCTTATAGTCAAATTGATGCTAACTGTAAAGTTGGATCTGCGTTGTAAGTTGCTTTGGATAAAAGCATCTGTTAAATACAGAAACATGATCAGTTCCCATTTGCAAAGGTGCCATCCCAGCCTGAGCCATTTAAAAGGATTTGCAGACAGGTATGGGTGTCAGGACTGAGCATGAAAGGAATTTCTGCTAAAAGGTTGAGTTTCTTTATGCCAAACTCCTGAAGAGAGATCATCAAGTCAGCACAATAAATATTCTAAAACTGACTGGGTTGATCTCAGAGGTTACTGTGGACGATACTGTCCACCCTGTTCTGTATTCTAGTTTAAGCCAGCAGTTTTACACCAGGAGGAGCTGTTTTTTTAGATCGGCACAGGGCTGAGTTCAGCATAGAACAGGGAAAACCAGCATAGTTTCAGCTGCTTTTTGGAAAGAGTTTTAGTTAATAGTGAAATAACCAAAAAGACCTCCTGGGCTGGTGTCAATAAAAGCCAGTCTGTGATCGTACGGAATTGTTTATGAATGCCTCAGTGTCCATAGCATAGGTGGGATAGCATAACACTACGCTCTTTTTTAAATTGACAATTAAAGGGTTATTTCAGTTTTTTTTAAAAGCCAAACCTCATTCTGACTCTAGGCAACATGGCTTGATAGACACAGAGTGTCTAAAAAGAAATTCTGCCCGCAAATCAGATTACAGAACATGCGTAGTGCACAATATGAAGATAAATTAAGGAGGAATATTCTTTATTAAGTAGCTAATAAACAAGGTTAGGTTGACAAGATGGATATGACAGAAAAGTAGCAAATAGTCATACTGTCAGGTAATAAACAGTAGAATGATTTACATGTGCACATATTAGTGGTTTCAGAATAGAAAAATCAGGTTTCAACCAATGCAAAGTATGTTTCTACTCAAATAATTACTCAAGAATTCAGAGCTCATTAAGACAATTCAGAAATGCTCAGATAATAACCTCTGAATGAGAAGAACTGGTTCTTTAGCTCCAATTGCAACCGTTTTTTTCATAAGACACTCGTTTTAGTCTTCATTAGAAAGTACATTTTAGGATTTGCTGACGTAGCGAGTAGCAGTCCATTAGTCACAGTTCATTAACGGAACCCTGTATTAGTACAACTCTGTGTGTTTTCTCATGAGAAGCAGCTGAACTGAAGATGAGGAAGCATGAGGGGATATGGGAGACGGGAGGCAGGTATGGAGGAAGAAGCGGGATGGGTTGAGATGAGGAGACAAAGAGAAAAGGACAGAAATGTTGACAGCCTTACAATCACTTGGCTGCAGGCTGTTTCCACGGCGATAGACTCCTCACATCAGTAGCTTGTCTTCCCCATCACACACACACACACACACACAAACGCACACACACACACACACACACACACACACACAAACGCACACACACACAACCCAGCGTATAAAGAGTTCAGGATGTGCAGGTGACGACATTTGTTGCTCGGTGCCACAGCTGCAATGCCTTCCAGTCCCAGATACACACACACACACACACACACACACACACACACACACACACACACA
>CAJRST010003335.1:1720604-1730922 GCA_907169785.1 Menidia menidia | reverse complement strand
ACACACACACACACACACACACACACACACACACACACACACACACAAAGAAAAATCTCTGTGTGTGCTGTAATTATGTCCCTGGCAATGTCAGGGGATGTCATCAGGGTCCACACATACACACACACACACACACACACACACACAGACACACTCTGTTTTCTTCTATACACTCAGTATCTGACATTACAGAGAAACATGATGCTGAAGGATCTAAACTAAACATCTTCACTAAGGGAATAAGAAGAAGGAAAAAGAGCGTATGTTAAAATCAGAACTGAAACCAAATTCAACATTTAACTGTATAGAAAAAAATCTAAAAATTATATTTTTTTCATACTGCAAATTAAAGGGACATTGTGTAGTATTTTAAGTATTTTATTAGCTCAAATAATTGCCCTCATTTATAAATGTGTCCTCATTTGGTGTAAAATGATCTCTGTAATGATGTGACTTTTCCTCAAAAGCAAAGAATTAGACAATAAAATAGTTATTTCCGTTTATTTAGAAAATGTCCAGTCTTAAAGTTACTTGATAATTATCTAGTTTTAATATTTATTTAAATGTCCCCTCGTAGGACAGCACTAGGGGAGCCACTCAAATGAGCCTTTGTATTGATCAAGTGGACCAGAGTTCTTGATTTGGGTTAAACGTTGCCCGATTTTCAGTGGCTTTGCTCACTCACAACTTCTGTCAGGTTCATGGACTGGTCCAGGTTTAGCCTGGCCGTGGAGGAGAGGCTGACTAAAAGAGGGAGTATCGCATCCTTGGTCTCTGATGGACGGGCTTTTCTCTGAGGAGTCAAAGGTCCCCGCAACACCCCCTTCTCTGAATCCCACACACTGAGCTGTTTTCACCATTTGTCTCCATAAGGATTCACAGTTTCTTCATGCCAATCACCCCACAGAAACAACGCACACCCGCCATTAGCTCAACATCAGCTTATCACTCCGTTTGTCCAGATGAGAGGTCAGCAAATTTCAAAAGAAAGCACAGAAAGATACATTTTTCCTTTTCATTTTCCCTCCTGCATCTCTCCCTCCAAGCCCTGCTTCTCTTGTCCAGCATGAGGGGTCCACGGGCGACGCGGCAGGGGTCAGAGGTCATAGGTCGGGCCGACCCTCACCTCCCGGTGTCATTAGCCCAGTTGTGATTTGGTTTGCTGAAACGCCAAGCCCCCGCGCTAATCTAATATCCGAGCCTGGGGGTTGGTCGGGTCAGATCGCATTTCTCCCCGGAACAGATTGAACTCGCGGGGAGATAAATGTCCCGCGCCGCGACTCCCAACACGCCGACTGTTTGGGATGATTGCGTCTCCTCTTTGTTTTACGAAAGGGTTGGACCCAGCTGGTGCATGGGAATATTATTGTATTACAGCAAGAGGAGGGAGGTTATTGTCCAAATATTAATCAAGTAGAGGAATGTTTTTCTGCTTGCTACACATTAGAAACACACCCATATGTCACATACAATCTATATTATGGTGTGGATGGAGATTCATCTCTCGTCTTTTCCATAGTTTCTTTCCCCCTCCATGCTGAAGATGTGTACTTAGAATTCCTTTTTTTGGTAATTACTTGATTTTTTGTTTTTGTTTCCCCATTTCCATGCAAACGTAGCGTTAGCTTACTTTGATGAGAAGTGCTCCCTCTGCCGTCTCTGAAGACTTCCTGCTACTAATTGTGGGGTGCATCTCTATTATTCAGTCTCTTCCCTTCACAGTAAAGTTCACATTTCAACTGGTCGTTCCCATGCCAATCTTCTCCTTATGGCAAACGGATTTTACAATGTTAAATTAAAGCAAACGGCACATTAGTTTAACTTTTTATGAACACATAATCAAAACATTAATTAATAGGGAAGATGAATTAATGATAGGAAATTGTATTGTTTTATTGTGAAATGTCATACGGTGGTATAGAACTGCAATGCACTGAATATATATGTAGTTAATAATCAGAATCCAAATCAGAAATACTTTAATAATCCCAGAAGGAAATTATTTTAATTCAGTTTTTATTATTTTTCACCATTAAATTTAATTGAATTAATATGTATATATGTAGTGTTAATAATGCTTAGATAATATCATAGTTATTAGCATTTGGCATACAAAGGCAGGTCTGTGCACACATCTGGTTACAGTATGAAAGACATTCTTCCTGTCTCTGTCTTCCTCTCTTTAACTCTCATCCAGCCATTCAGAACCTGCCACTCGGTGGCGTGATCCCGTGCACGCGTTGGGGGAGGGGCGGCGTGCGTGTGTCTCCCAGTTTATGAATGTGTCACAAAGATAAAGTGCTGGCCTTGGGGTGTGTGTCTGTGCGTGTGTGTGTGTGAGTGGCAGCCTGCTGATGCTCCGCTCACAGACGTGGAGTCATGGAGACGGACAGAAGAGGCTGACGGAGGGCTGGTCTTCCCCGTTTGTCCGGTGATCATTATGCAGCGTTTGGGGTTTACATTTTCTTTCTAGACGTGGTGCAGGCTATGATCTAAAAGGACCAGTTCTCGGCCATTCTGTTGGGAATTTGTCGTCGCTTTGGGACAATTGACCTTTTGTCCGGCAGCTCAGTGACTGTGAAATGCCCAGCTCCTGTGGTCATGAAACCAGCCCAAATGTGGCAAGGTGCATCATGGGTAAACATTTCCACTTTGGTCTCATTAGTGCAAACAAGATATTTTTTTTGTTTGGATGAGACTAAAAGCACAAACCATGCTTCCCTGCTACTTTTAAAGTGAGGTGGCCTTTAACTCTAGCCATTCCAAACAAAACCATGAGTCTCCAGACCTTCTCTAATTGTCCTGTTTTGAACCTTCACATTTAACATGCCATCTGAGGGCTATAGTGTCAGAAATGTTTCTCTTATTTCACAATCCTGACGTGCAGCAGAACTGGCTGGGAAATCAGTTTCTGAGCTTGGCAACAGTCTTGAATGTCCGTTACTTTTGGATCTTCTTTCTCACTGTTGAAAAATGGACACTGAATAGTTTGGAAAAGGCGATTTGACCACTTCAACATTAATGGGCATCAAAAATCACATCTCAAAGATTGTGTCTCCTAGGGATTTCCTTGGACCTCCACCTGCGGTTGTGCTTAAGACCAATTCGAGCCTATTTATTTTTAAATGAACTATTAGTGCTCATGTTGGCATTTTAAGAAAAAAAAATATTTTTTTGTAGACTTAAATGTTCTTTTTTATTTCGCTGCTAAAGCAAAACACCTTTCTGTGTCTCCTGAAATGATAACTTAGACTTAAAGTCATGATGAATATACTTGTGTGTGATGGTACGGTTGGTTTTTCAGATTTTTCTGCCCTCTAATCGTATTATGGAGACTTCTGGTTTAACAGTTGGTAATACATAGTTCCTATTTGCTGGCCAGCAGTTCCCTTCCGTACCAGCTCCATGCAGAATGGTGAACTCATTGGAAGGACGCTGTAGTAATGCCACAGCTTGTCCTCGTCTTCCCTTTACAAAGGCAGCCCATTAGGGTTTAGCTGTTCATCAACCAACGCGGTAGTCGCAGTAATCCGTCTGCTCGTGCACCTTTGTTACTTAGAGCTGCTGCGTTATGAGAAGCTGTAGTCACTGCAACTACAAATGAGCAACGATAACAAAACAGGGCCCGTAGGCCCTTTCCACCAGTAGCTCCTCAGCAAAAAACAACACAAATTTGCTCAGTAGGTAGTAGCACATTCTACAGGATTTACAATTTTAGCACCTAGGTTCCAAAAGAGTTGAGTCAACACAAAAATATGACAATGGATGAGTTATAAAATCAATTCTTTTACTTTGGCAATTGAAACCATTCAGCAACATTGGGTTATTTCTGTTATTGTTATTGGGGTACCTGGCTGGACTTGAACCAACGGCACTGTCCAACAACGAGGTTCAGCAGGTTTTTTGTCAACTGGATGTGATACAAATGGTACAAATGACGGTTTGGGACTTTCTGTAAACACCCAAACTCACACACTCTAAACCAAATTGGGCCGAGCTGAATGTGACTTCGAGACTTCGAGCCTTACATTTCCATTCGGTGCATTATCTGGTATCCTTGTTGGTCACTTTGGGAAAAAAAAATTGCTCAATGCATACACATTAGCCCTACTTACTAGGGGTGAGGGGTCCTTTATTTTTAGAACTAGTAGCTCATTTCTTTTCTCTGTTGTCTTTGGGAAGAGCTTTTTTTTTAAAGTTAAAGTATTATCTGATAGCTTGGATCTATCTTTGCTCAAAAGGAGAATGTGACCTCTCTGTGGTGGTTTTAATGAAAAGTAAATCCTTCTCGTCCACTGTCTCTGCTTTAGGTAATTTAACATTTAGGGTTCTTTTAGAGCAGTCCTATAGCAGGATGAATGGGACAGCTGTGGCGTACAGAAAATATTAGATGTTTTTAAAACTGGCTAGTGGATAGAATCAGGCCCCTCCAGTAGACAGTAAACTGAAGAAAAAGGAAGATTCATTCTGGTTTAGAAGGTTTAGTTTTGAGTTTTTAGTTGATGTATTTTCACTCATATTATACATATTTTACATGTGTAGAACAAATAAATGTTTCAATTAATAGCGTAATAATGTTTAGTACCACAATAGTGAGCAATGGGGACTTCTTTCTGTTCTTGAAAGAGGAGAAATCCTCAATGTCAAAGAGTTTTTGCTCAGTGATTAACAATGTTGGAGGGAAATAGCTTGACTCCATCTCTATCTCCTCCTTTTTCAAACTTGTATCCAGTCGGTTTGTGGTTTCTCATGTGGACAGTCCCCTGACCCCCCTCCCACGCAGACTAATTGAAGCCCGGTGTTCCCGGTGAGCGCAGATAGCTCTTCTGTCTGTGTCTTAAGACTTCAAAATACACTTAACCTTCAGATGGACTCGGCCGGTTGGAAGGGCAGCCACCGTTTCAGGAATCAAATCTTTTTTCTCTATCAACTTAATTGTGTTTTCAATTATTTCCCCAGATTTTCGGTCTCCTGACATTTGCTGTAAGGACAATGTTCTCCTCTCGCTGCCCCTCCTCTGCTCCCACCACACCAGCCTTCTTTTGTTTTAAGGAATTTGTCTTTTTCAAAGTGATGGCCTCCCTTTATAAGACACGAGGCCATATGCAGAGTGGAAGTTCTTGAATGTGTTTGCTTGTTTTGGACTTTTTGTGTGCTGTTTTTTTTGGCAAATTGTCTTCCCACAGCACTTCTTTGTCATCGGCCTTCTCCTCCTCCCCTCCTCCGTTCTCACACCATTTTCCTGCTGTTATTGATCCCCTCCCTCGTTCCCTGGTGATTGGGTTTTACCAGTCTCCCATTGATTACCAATGGAGGCAGAGCCAAGGTGCATTATGGGAAAGCTGGTGGGGTTGCAACAGGGAGGGATGGGAAGATTGTATGATTTCCTTCACAACTAAACAAGAGAGTTATACCTTTTACAATGATTCCTCTCTTCATTTGAACATTATTTATGGTTATGTTTTATGTTTAAGCCATATTTATTGTTGTGTATTATTAGTATTAATATTATTATCATGGCACAATTTTACATTTCATATGCGCAGTTACTTTACTGAACTTTAAGAAGAAATGTTCAAATCAAATACAATAGGAACCCTAATTACAGCATGTAGTACCTTTAGCTGTTTCACACGTTTTCTGAACGGTTGTTCTCCAACAGTTGCCTGGATGGAAGAAACTATTGGTGATACTATTCTGTGAAGATGTTTGTCAAAAACAGAATTTTTGTCAGTGAAATCACACGCTAATATGAAAATAAATCAAAGTAGGGCCAGGATTCCTCAGTCACTCTCCTCCTTCCCATCCATCTTCTTTTCTTCCCGATAATTTATGAACATTTAATTTAGCTTTTTCCAAAACTCCCTTTCTTTGTCCTCCCTTTCCTTTCTAAATTCTTTCTGTCTGCCTCCCTGGTTAACTTTACCTTGCCAATTCTTTTCAATGGCCTCTCTTTGTACTGTTCTGTTTCTTAATTTTATTTTTTTTTTTCAACCTTTGCTTCATAAAACAAGATATGAAAACGAATAAAGACCGGAGCAAATCCTAATTTGATGCTAATAAGATTTCACCTTTTCTTTCATCTTTTTCCTGTATCCTTCCATCCTCTCTCTTACTGATCATTCTTCCTCTCCTTTATCTCTATTTTTTGCCTTTCTCCCTCATGCCTTTACTCTTTATTTATCATCTTCCCTCAACCCCCAACTCTCATTTATCATCGTTTTGTCTTTTTCTAAAAAAAGATCCAAGTTATGTCAAATTACGAGCAAAATTGATGAGGCCACACAGCCCACGCTGGGATGTACAGAAAATGTATTTAGATGCGATTAAAGATAAAAGCAATATTGATGATATTAATTATTGTTAGTGAAGCATAGCATCCTGTGAAAGGTTACTGCGTTCCATCTGTTCTGTGGCATTTCATTGTTTCTCCTTTTTATGTGGGATCCATAATGTTCCAGTGATTGTAGGGACTCCACAGGTTGTTGCATTACAGCTTTCTGCCCTTCATTTAATAGATTCTTTCCTTTATGGATAATGTCATTTCAGCCAGAAAGCCTTTTTATCCCGATCCATTTCTGGTTTTTATGAAGATTTAGCTGAGTGGAGGCGAGTACAGAGGGGAGCTCCTCTGTCCCCCTCTTTAATTTATTGGGTTATGTTTGGGAGTAGGTTGGCCAACAAATAGGATTTAGATGCAATGTCATTATAATAGATCTGCCAGTTGCGAAGGAAGCGGATCGATGGGCTTCAAAAATCAATCAGTCCTGCGGCCCGGCAGCAGGTAGGCCCGGTCAGGAAGTGCTGCCCACTGGCCGCCCGCACAAAAACTTCTCCCAAATGAATCAACTTTTGGACCAGCGCCAGCCTCTGAAACCTCTTAGGTTTTTCTCAAATCTGAATAATCTGTGAAAACTTCCGGTACACCACAACAGCATTTTAAAAACAGCTTTTTCAGTTCTAAGGAGAATAAGTAAAGATGGTTGAAGTTCCATTTTCTGGGCACACATTTGGCCAACATGGCAAATCGCCGATTATGTCATCATTAAAAACTTCTTTACTGCAATTTCTGAAAGAGGATCAAGATGTAAACTCGTACAAAGACTTGCTTATGATTTAATTTAGGCTGTACGGGGTGTTAGGGGCTGTCCACACCAACTTCAGTGATATGAAAAGATGCAGTCCACAGCACAACTATTAAGAGGGGGCAAAAGCTACCGCGATTGGATGAGCAGTAAGAAAAATCGAGTGCAGACACGGTCGTGTTTTCTCCTCTGTGGTTCTAACTGATGGAAACCTCCAGGGCTTGTTTGTTACTTTACATGTTGTTTTTGACCAAAAATGCTCCAACCTTCGAACTTTAACACTTTTTTATAGGTAAGGTTTCCATCTTACTGGGTCAAAAATTAGGCCATGGCAGCCATGATTGGCCCTGATGGAGTCTGTAAAGTTTATTCTCTCTCAGTACAGTCTTTTAGTATTGTTATCTCCTTTATATAAACGAATCTCCCAATGAATACATTCTCCTAATTCCTCATGTATTTGTGGAATATCATGAAACCGCACCTCTCTGCTTTAATTTTCTTCCATGTCAAAACACTATCAGGTCATTAAAATCTGCTCTCTGAATGACCCTTAATACACAGAAAGGCTTTGATTCCTGTTGGGGATTCATTTTTAGCAAATTCACAATTATTGATCCTTGGAAATGAATTGTAAACTACTAGCCAATTCTCCTTTCTTTAGAAAAGTGATGAAAAATGAATTAGAATATTTGCTTTTATTATATCATTTAACTATTTTAATATAACTCTGCTATTTTAAAACAAATAGCATATAAACCAGTAAAAGTGTTCCCACTTGGCTTGACATGTAGTAATAATTGGGACAGTGGAAAGTTTCTCTCCTTTAGTCGAGAGTCAGGGTGAGAATTTTTGGGCAGTTTTCACAAAATCAAATTATACCTGATCAAGATTTAAGAAGTTTAAGGAAGACAAATGAGTAGTTAGAAGTTACAGCTGGGTCCATGAGATTGATTGAAACATCGGAATAACAGAATTTAAATGTAAATGTTGTGAACTTTGAGTCAGTCATTGGAGACCCCGTTATCTAAACGAAGTGAAACCAGGCTGTGTTTATGCTCCGAGTGGAGCCTCTTGTGATTTCACATAGTTTGACGTGAACAAGGAAACGCTCTGACTTCCATCATCACAGCTTTTTCTCCCTTGAGACTAGAAATTGAGCATCTTCTAGACAAGGCTTTTGTTTTTTTCTTGCCACTGACGCATGTACCGTATGATGATGAGCTGTGGTGGGGAGTGGTATTTATTCTACCCCCGTCGGTCGCCGCTATCATTGTAGCTTGACCTCTGACCCCTGTGTAAGCCCTTAAATGTCCCGCTTTCACGAGCCCCTAACCGTTTTCCTGCCCGTCTGTACACATAAGTGCAGCGATTTATATGGCAGGATGCTACATTTCAGAAATAAAAAAGGACGTCAAACTTTAGTCTTATTGGGCTTTTGTGAGATGCACTAGTGGAGTTCCGTTCATGGGATCTGTCCCCCACTGATGGGCCTACAAAGCCCCTTCCTCAGAGGGTTAGGGGTTGCTTATTTTTCCCCTCTTTGCCTACAGATTCCCGGTGTTTGTCACTGCCTTTTTTTATTTTTCCTCCTTACTTTCTCTGGAAATCTAAACTTTTTAGTCATTCTGGTTGGGAGTCTATCTCTAATTCTGTTATCTACTGGACCAGTCTGGCCCGGGGGATGGATGCCATCTGTAATCCATTTATCAGAGCCGGCCGCTGGGCCTTCTTCCAAATGACAGCTGGCCTTTAGCAATCTCATTATAAAGAGCACCAGGATATAGTATGGAAATGTACCGGGAGGGAGCTTGTGAGCTCTGACAAATGGACTGAGGCAAAAATATGAAATGACACTTGAACTCATCTTCCAAGAAAACCATACTCTGAGAAAATCCATGCGGAATGAAAGAGGCCTTCAGTCTCAAAACAAATTAGAACTTCTCTTATTTAAATCTAATTGGGCTCTCTGAAGTTGTGATTTTTAATAGGACTTCTTTAACTCTGTAGGTGGGCACAACAACTTGTAAAACAACCCAAGCGGAAAGCTTAGTGAAGTTAGAAAATAACTAATTGAAAATTCCAAATATAGAGGCCAGTTTACGCAGAACCGAACTGAACCAAAGAGGACTTTGGATAAGCATAAGGAAGTTATGCTGATATGCACGCTTCTCCCTCTAATACAGTCTAAAAAGTTTGATAGAATAGAGATCAGTGACAGTTTGTTTGGTCAACTTTGGTTCAGGAGATTAGAGGAAGCAGCAGTTTGAAAAAGCTTGCTCTTATATTCAATGACTCTAAAATGTCTCCCATTATAGTTCATATTCCAAATGCAAATGGGTTTTTTGAGTTTTTGTGACTGACTTTCTTGCATAGAGGTGAGTGAGTACAAAAGTCACCTGAATTAAATTCAGCTGACCTCCAAATTAGATTTTCCATGAGACAATTTGACAAAAACTTTACAGTCACTGGACTTTTTTTTTTTTAGTTAGCCTTGACTTTTTCAGAGTACTATCCCCGTAAACTAACGGAAAGGCCTCAATGATCTGTATGTGTGAACTCCCAGCCGTGTGCGTGATCCCAAACTGCTGAAGCCGCTCCCTCCTGTGGAGTTAATGAGGTGAGGCGGGCAGCAGATAACCTAAGTGTGCTTTTACTGCGGCCCCGGCTCCGTCATTACAGCAGACGGACTGGGCCCGGGCCTGTTTACACGCAGGTAAATAGCTGCTTTCACTCCCTGACTGGAATGCTTCTTGGGTTTCGCTCCACCACGGGGGCTTCTCGGATGCATTTACTCCGTCAGCAGTTTTGAGATCAAATAGCCGTCCACTTTGCCTCGGCCGGGCAGCGGCTGGAGGCTTCCTCTGGTTTTTACCCGGGACGATAACATCTGCCGTTTGGAGGCCGGACAGGAAAACGCACATTAAACTGTTGCCTCCAAGTCTGTTTTTCTTTTTTTGTCTGACCACAAAAAGGTGTATTATCTTTGACGGAGAGTTAGGATTCGGAAAAACAGGCTGCGTGGGGATGTGTATGGAGGAACTCAACGGTTTAAACAGCAGTCTGTTACTTTAAGTTTCACGTGATGCCAATAGATCCAACAGGAAAAAAGCCCAGCGGTGGACACCTCTTTTTCTGTCACTAATCCACATACCAAATATACTCATTCATCCCTTATTACTGTGTGTGTGTGTGTGTGTGTGTGTGTGTGTGTGTGCACACGTGGGTGTCCTTAT
>CAJRST010003335.1:1678431-1715604 GCA_907169785.1 Menidia menidia | reverse complement strand
GTGTGTGTGTGTGGGTGGGTGGGTGTATGTGTGTAAGTAATGATTAATACCGGGACAATAGAAGTGTGCCTGGTCAGTTGTTATCAGCTCACTGGAGACTCACAGGCCTTTCCTTTTTTAACCTTCTTTCAGCGTGAAAAGAAAGAAGAAAAGAATGGAAAAGGTCCCTGTATCTAAGACACCCCGGCTGTCTGACATCTTCAAATCTTTTTAAATGAAACTTTAACCTATAGAGCGAGAAAAACATGTAAAGATCTTTTGTTGTTTCTTCAAACTTGGGTTTGAAGTGTCATCATGTGACCGACATTTTAAAATCTTTTCAAAACTGAAACACACACACATTTTATATATATATATATATATATATATTTCTGTATATTGGAATTGGATAAAGCTAACGTGTGTCATATTCTCTCCTGACAGGCTGTCTTTCCAACCTCCCGCCGAACGCCAAGAAGATCTCCAACTCCTACGAGGAGCGCCGTAAGCAGGCCACCGCCATCGTGCTGCTGGGCGTCATCGGGGCCGAGTTCGGGGCAGAAATCGAGCCGCCCAAGGGCTCGGCGCGAGCTCGAACCGGCGGCCAGGTGCCCGAAGGCTTCGGGCCCACCAGCGGAGGGTCGTCCAACTACTCACTGGCACGCCACACCTGTGAGTACAGAGCACAGGACTCAGTCTGGACAGAAATGAGTGGAAATTAGTTCACGCCGGGATGAGTAAACCTGATGTTACACGGAGAAATGTTCCCAGGAATGTGGGAGTGAGAGTCAAATCGGACCAATTTTAGTTGATGGAGGATTCTAATAGAAATATTTCGAAATTTCTGTTTGTTCCTGACAGAAACGGTCACCTTCCCCCTTTGGGTTCCTACCGTCTGACTCTTTCTGAAAGAGTCACGCAGGGCAGGATGTTCTGTAAGAACCCCCCATGTGTCCTTTGTGTCGCAGCATCATTGTGGTATAGCAGCAAACACGGTATTAAGCCGTGGACTCACACACACTTGAAAGCTAACTTGAAAGCTTATTTAGCATGCTCATGCATTGCTGCATACGGAGCTCGATGTGCCTCATGGCGCCGCCGGTTGTTTTAAAAAAGGCTCAGCGGCTGCTATTTTCTTGATCCAAAGCATCTAGTCCCCACCCCCCAAACTCCCAACTCCGCAAAGTTGAAACTTCAGTGCTGGATTAGAGGTGAGGAGAGAGCAGAGATTGATTTTTACCCACCAAGCTTGACACCTTAAGGAGCTTGGCACGGATTTCAACACACACACACACACACTGAGCCCAGCCTCTGCAGTGCCGCGCCCGCAGCGCTGGACCTTGGTGGGCATCAAACCTGCACTAAGCAGGGTTACTCTTCCGTCCCACTGCTCCCCGGCTCTGATTGGTTGCCTCTGGGGGCAGCCACCCAGCGACAGAACCTGTGCTCCCGCTGATAGGCCGTGGAGCGTGATGCCTCCGAGCCTGACCGGCACGCAGCGGCCGGCTCACCTGTGTGAACCCGCCACAAACACACACACACTCCACAAACTCTAAGCCCACGCCAGCAAATGAGAACAAGTCCAGATTTAATTGATTCCCCCGAGCTCCGGCCCAGCGGCCGTCTCTGGACGTCAAGGTGCCCGTGGCAACATTTCTTGAGACATCCCAGAGGGCAGAGATTTTTCTTATCTTTTCTAAATGGCAATCACAGCATTGTTTTACCACTTCTATAGTCACCCTATGGGCAAATTCAAAATGTTTGACATGATTTGGCATCCCAGAAATCAGAAAAAGTTAGGAAAGTTGTTAGAAAAACTGAGAAATATGTAAACAAAGCATCAGTTATTTTATTAATTTGTATTTTTTCTTAAACAGTAGACAGTCTTATTGTGCATTTCAGGCCTGTGAGACATTTCAAACCATTTTGGGGCTGTAAGGTGTCTCAACGTTTCTCTTAACCATCAAAAATGTCAAATGTCCAGTTATCAGATGTTATTTTCATCCCATTTTAAAGTTCTCAACCATACTGGGTTGTTCCCTTTTTCTAACTCTTTGGCGTATTCCACTAGAAGAGCACCTGCCCAGCTCGGCTTGTCTTTAGCGTGTCCATGACATGCCGGGGCCTCCTAACAGGTACAGTTTTAGAGCTAACTGGACCGTGTTCCACCTGAGCCACGCAGACTGCAGACCAGGGGACTTTGAGGCCTTCTCTGGGTTACAGCCTGTAATGGAAAATGACCTAAAGCTGAGTCAATGTGATTAGTCCAGAGTCTGGACACAGGCCGGCCAGTCCAAACCCAGCATCAGTGCCCTCTTTTTTCCTCATATTCTACCTATGTTCAATGCAGAATGTGGATTTGTGTGATTTTGTAAGAGAATCCGTGAATATTCCTGGACAAGATGTCTTCTTGAAAGCATTAGGATCTCAGATTTAAGATCTCAGATCTCATGGTGGTAAAATCTCAGATTTAAGATCTCAGATCTCATGGTGGTAAGATCTGAGATCTTACTATCACAGAGCCTACGGCTTTAGCTTCTGCTGAGAACTGTCCGGATAGTGTGTGTCTTTGGCTCGGAGCAGACAGGATCGGCTGCTTTGAATAAAAGATTTTGAACGTTCATTGTTCAGACTGAAATGTAGAAAAATAAATCTTGTTTTTTTTTCTTTAATCAAGTCAATATGCATATTCTTGTGCTTGACAGAATTTTACCCCAGCAGCTTTATACAGTTATTCTTTTGGAATTGAAAGGTTATTGTTGCAAGCACACACACACACACGCACTAACACACACACATACATATATAAAATCATGTATATGTTGATGAAAAATCCTCTTCTGCTTGTTTGCCCGCGCTCATTCAGCTAGTTGTTTTTCTCTTTTTACTCTCTTATGGAATTGAAAGATGAATTGGTGTTGCTGGCATACAACTCAGTGTGTGATGAATGAGACCTGTCCAGCCACTGAGAGGGAGAGTACAGTAGTCTATACAGCCCAGTATAGATTGATGTTTTCATATGGCGGGGAGGGGAGGTGATCGGGAAATTGAGCTGGGAGGTTGAGTGTGAGGATTGATGGAAAGAAGGATGGACAAATGTTGACAGAAGGAAGGCGAAATACTTCTGAGTGGAAGAAGGGACCGACTGTACATCAGCGTTTAGGACCTGGAAAATGGTGCTCACTGTTAAATGTCAGAATGGCCCGAGTTCCTCTCGGGCTCTTTCGCTATGAACTGTGGCATTTTCAAACATTCATGAGAGCTAATTGGAGATTGAGTTTTACCACGCACGGTCAGCAGGGAAAAGCCGGTAATGAAAGTTGCAATGAAAATCTAACAAACTTTGAATGTCCAGTCCGGGGTCACTGTAATCGACAGGCTGGAAGTTCCTCCAGAGATTCTGATGTGACGGGTCAGTTCAGATCCAAATTGTCAACCAGACTTAAACCCTTATTCAAACGGTCCACTACAAGGCCCAAGTGAATTGTGACTTCTTGAGCAATTTCTTTTCTTTAAAAAAAAAAAAAACAGTTTGTAAATCTAACCTCAGACTCGCAGATAAAAACATATTTGTGAATAAGTCTGTGCTGACAACATGGCTAAAAAACTATTACGAACAAGCTACAAGTAATGATAGGAGCTGCAAACCTCTTTTTAGTCTTTAATTGAGGACAAGACTTGATTTTGAAAATTATAACCTTGTTTCAGCAAGACTAAATTTAGTCAAATTGGTACAAGAGAGTTGTGTAGCTAATATTAAATAAGGGGACCTTCATATTTTTCTGATTTTTTTTTTTCAGAATCTGAGGATTTTAGACCATCAAAGTTATTCGCTGGTCAGTTAAATCCTTTTTGTAGCTGTCTTTGTTCATGGCCATTTCCAGAATGTTTGCAGACAGATCATCTTTTTACATCGTCCGCAAATAGGCTGAATCTTGCATAGCTTGTTAAGAAGCTCCTGCAGATGGTGGTCTAACTATGAACGTGCAATTAGTATCTTTTGTGGTTTTAGATGCTCCAGTGGGCAGCTAACGTCCGACGGGCAGTCAGTAACGTATGGTGATGCGGGGATTCTTTATCCTATACGAAGTCATTACTGTTTTGCCGTGTAAATAAACAAAACTCCTGTGTTTCTTGCCCAGTCTGGTGAAAATCTCTCCAGGTCTTTGTCTTGCGGTATTGTTTTTCCATTCTCTCTGCCTCACTCAGCAGCCAGTCTGATCCAGCTCTCATCTACTAACCGAGTCCCCAACATTGATTTACCTTCAACTCTCATTTAGGCTCAAACGCGGGCTGATAGGGAGAAAGGGGGCAGATTGGGGGAAAGAGAGCACAAAGCCTGTTAGTGGTCGTTTCGGCCTGGTAAATTTTAGACGGCACTAATCCGTCAGTATTTGGCACTCTCCACTCCTCCTCCTTCCTTCCATGGTCCCTCCCCTCCCCGGGCCCCCTCCTCCTACTCTAATCACCCTCTGTGTGTTCATGTGACATGTTTACTGCCCTAACTAACACCTCATTACGGCCAAGTGATGCTTTGTCAATAGCTATTGGTTCATTTGGGTACAGGTCTGCCTTTAA
This sequence comes from Menidia menidia, assembly GCA_907169785.1. Taxonomy (NCBI): domain Eukaryota; kingdom Metazoa; phylum Chordata; class Actinopteri; order Atheriniformes; family Atherinopsidae; genus Menidia; species Menidia menidia. The sequence continues at coordinate 1,711,047 of CAJRST010003335.1, read as the reverse complement.
ACAAAGATGTCCGCTGTGTGAAATGGAACAGTCTGGCCCTCCCCTCGCTTCCTGCTCGCTGACTGAGAGCAGAGGGGATGTACACTACAGTCTAAAACAACCCATTTACAGTGCTGACGGTCAAAGCCCGCTCAGGGGCATTTTAGGAAGGTTCACTGTTCAGAGTACATTCACTCTTATGTTTATTTAGCAGAAAAAAATACTTTTGGAGGGAGAGAGAGATAGAGATGTTTGAATATTGCATAAAATACTAATGTAAGTGGTGGAAATCTAAGATAGAGTTGGTAGATACAGAGTGTCTGACTGGATGAAAAGAGGCAGAAATTGATGCCACAATTTGTAAGTGTAATTGATATTTTCAGTGGCTGTGATTTGTAATGATTCCATCGTGGAGGGCAAAGTTCACACGGCCCCCATAGCTCCTGATGTTTTTAACATCGGGAGCCTGGTGGCTTTTTGGAGGTGGAGGTGTGGACTAAACAGGTTTTGCTGAATACTTGTCTTATTCACATCGTCTGGCCAAGAGACGATCTCCCAGTGCTGTCACCGATTCACTCCCAACATGCCAGCGGCAAACCTGATCAACATTTTTAAAAATAAGTCATCCAGCATTTGCAGCAGCTAACAGCATTAGCACGCTGTCCTATCATTTTGAGTCAGTATCGCCCATAATGGCGGAGCACAAAGATGCTAACACGGTTAGAGCTCTAACTGTCAGTGCTTGTAGACGAGGGTTGTACTCAGTGATGCTAACATATTTAGCTTTCAGCTTTATCTTTCATAGCTTTATCCCCCGTGTGTGGGTGTGTGTGTGGATATAAACCAATAAGGAGGGGGAGTTGCCATTTAAGGCAGACTGATGATGAAATGCCAGGAGATCCAGGTGATGAGATTAGCTGTGTGTCTCTGGAGAAGTGAGGACCTTTAGAGTCACCACAGGATTATAACTAAAGTAAATGATCAGTTTTATAACATATGTATCTTCATATTATGGCTTTTTGCTTTTACATTTCAAGTGAAATTACTGTGAGCCGTATTGATTTCTGAGCCGACTCAGACAATAGAAGACCAAAACAGTCTTCTTGAGCTAAATGTGCTACAAAAAAGTCTTCCCACTCATCGGGTGAAGTTTTAGGGATTCTGCACTTTAAAAACCTGCTCCTGTAAGACTAATTCCCTTCAAACAGGGACAAGCCTGTTCGAAAGGCAATTGGGATTTTTAAATTTAAACAGAGTTTACTTGCGGTTACTCGGTGGCTGAGAAGAATCTGCTAAAATCTTTAGATTTCAGGCTGAGACAGGCGGAGAGAAATGGATCTGGGGGTGGGAGTTGTGCACATGTCTTTAGGGAAGAATAGTGTTATTGAGAGATGGGGGTATGTTCTGGAGTCTTAATGGTCAGTCTGTCCCCACAGAGACTGGCTCAAATGTCAGGTCAGCTCTGAAGTGACCCCCATCCCGTTTGCTGTCTTCATCTTCTGATTGCATGCGAGTGTGTGTCTTAGTGTGTGCAGCAGAAACGTTGTATTGTTTTTCACCAAAATGATGATTTATTGCTTTTTCCCCTATAAGAACACATGATTTGTATAAACAAATGTAACCTGGATGGAGAGTTTGTGTCTGTGATCTCTCATTAACGGTTCCAAAATGTGGTAGCATGATTATAATAAACGTTTCTTTTTTCTAAAGGTATATTAAAGCGCATTTTAAACCTAAAAAACTAAATGTGTGTAGAGAAATGACCCACAGCCAGAAGTGATTAAGTATTAAGCTGGATTTTAGACCTCCACAATTAGAAATGGAAAAGTTATTTTCTTTTTCCTCCCCTGTTTGCAGGCAAGGCGCTGACCTTCCTGCTCCTGCAGCCCCCCAGCCCCAAACTACCTGCCCACAGCACCATCCGCCGCACCGCGATCGATCTGATTGGCCGAGGCTTCACCGTCTGGGAGCCCTACATGGACGTGTCGGCAGTGCTCATGGGACTGCTGGAGCTGTGTGCCGACGCAGAGAAGCAGCTGGCTAAGTGAGTCCGCCGGCACACACACGGCCACTTAAATGCTGATATGTGAGGGCCTTTACAGAAATACGTAGATTTCAACTTCAGGACTCTAATCAGATCCTACCGACACAATAGCTTTGTGAATTGAAATGCATCAGAAGTTGAAGGAACTGCTTGAGAATGACACAATTGACAGAACTTCTGACTCTGATGATAAGGATATGAATGGAATCCAACTTGGTTGACTGATTTTCTCTTCTTGAGTTTTCCTCAAAGACTTGAAGCAGGTTTTGTTCAAGACCCGTGTTTTGTATTGTCATGGATCTGATTTGATCTTTTCAAGTCGTCATTTCGTTCCCAACTGTTAAGCCGAGCAGCAGTTATGCAACAGCAAATTAAGAAGAAAACTCTTCTCCTAAGTTAGAAAAGACACATAACAAAACAGATTAGATGATCAGGGGATTGGTCCGTTGTAAGTGAGGGTGTCAGGTTTCAGTATAAAAGCGGCTTCCATCAAAAACTTTGTCATGTCAGGCAAAGCCAGAAACTCCTCCAATTGTTTAGCTCCAAAATAACATGTCAGTCCAAGATTACAAATATCTTTTGGACTGGAACACCCACAAGTCATGATATAAAACCTTGTAGAACAAGTGAAGGTTTTGTGGAGGAAATCTCTGTGTGTGCTAGCCAAAGCCGAAACCCTGTTTCAGTTCACACAACCTTCAAACCCTCAGCTGGTACCAGGTAAATCGATATTGCTACATTGCCACAAAAATCTTTTCTTTCAGTTGAATTTGTCTGATTCTGGACCCAGAAACCCTACCTAACCTCACCTAAAATAACATTACACAAGATGGAAGCAATCCACAGCCCCACTCAGAAACACTCTTAACTGGCGTGGTATAATCTGAGAGAGGCTGACCAGTCCAAATTAAGGCACTTTTGGAAAAGGTGTTGTCTTATTTTACCTGACAAAGACAATAAAGACCATCCAGTTGGCTTCTGTAATGGCCTCTGGTGGCCTCAGAGCCCATGACATGAGTGACTAGCATAGCTGAAGCTTCCATTCATTCACAGACGTACAATATTAGTCAGAAGTTTGGAAACCTGGAAGAGTTTTTTTGGACATTTGGAGAGACAACATAAGATCATGAGATCATAAGAGATGAGATCTGATGCATTTTCCCAAGAGGATTGTGTTTTTATTCCCCCACATAAGACAATAACAAACTTAAATCAGTTATAAAACAATCTTTTCATAGACACAGTGTGTGTAAGCCAAAGGAAAATCAATTGTAAAAAGCGCTAACGATGTGTTCTGACAAGGAAAATCACAATACATTATTTACTTAAATCTCTTTATATAATGCAAATGGAAGAAGAATCCCACAATTAGTCATTTAAAGCTTAAGTCCGATTGGTTGATTGCTGTGTTCATATCTTTGGCTCAAGCATCCTCCTACATTCCAGAGTACTGACTGCAGCCCCCAGTAGAGATGCACGTATGTGCACACACATACGTCGAGGCATTATGGAGCAGACGCAGTGACTCATGGAAGCTGGGCTTTAATCGCATTTAAAGACATTATGATGATGTAACGATGTCTACCGTGCTCTGACATGAAACCATTATCTGCGTTCTCAGTGTTGGTCTGTACTCATGTGCCAACCAGGTCTTTCTGTGTATTTCTTTGCACAAGGATGAGGGGTGGTTTAAATATTTTGTTCCCTGCTTCTCATAGAATTAATCAGATTTATTATGTTTTGTTTTACTGTAATACAGCTGACTTTTTAATGAATACTTTAGTTTTGAGGAGTTCCAATCAGCCAGTATTTCTCATGAATAACAGAAAAATAGTCATGTAAAGGAACTATCTCAGTCTGTCTTGCTTCCTGGTCTCATTGAGAGGACAGTTTAGGACCACAGGTGTCAATGGCAGAAAGGTCCAGGGTCAGAGGTCATGGCCGCCTGCATACAATCAAATGTTGTGGTTTGTGTTTTGTTTTTTGTTTTTTTTTCTCCAAGAAAAGGTCACAAGTCACCGGCAGGTTTGCTCAGTGGCATTTTTCTCGTGTGTGATACAAAAGACTACATGTGTTTATGTGTGTTAGTGTGTGCGGGGGGGGTCAATTCCCACTGAGATATTACAATTCAGTTTTTATTTATTATGTTTATACTTTAAGAGATCACTTTTTTAAATTTTCAGTTTAAGACTGAAGATAAAGAATGATTTGGAAAACTTCTCAAATGTATTTCTTATATATATATATATATATATATGTGTACTGTATATATTGACTTGAAGAGATTTATGCCCTGAAGAGCTTGTGTCTTCAACAGAGTGACCAGATTTTGTTCCCCGTTTATTGTGGTTTCATCAGCTAATGTTACACCCTGTAACACCCCTTGTGGTCTTTTTGAAAAAACTCCCTCTTTGGAAAAATTGTATGAATCCAGAGGCATGTTTGTGCAATCGGGTTTTGAATATCACTCTATAGATTGGCTCACTGCCTTGAATACGGACACAGTAGTAGGGATGGTGAGGGGAAAATGTATGATTAATCATTTGTTGTTTATTAGAGTGAGTTGTTGCTTCCAGGTTCTGTTTGGGCAAATCAACGGCTTACCCAATAATCACATCAGTGCATTAAAATGCCCAAGATAAAAAAAGAAAGAAAAACGGATGTTTTTAACAGATTCCGAGCAGCTGACTTTTTTTCCCCCTGTGATGCACCTTTACAGGTGTCAATACAGTCCTGTTTTAGCTACGTGTACATCTGAAATAATCTTTTGCTAGTAGCCAGAGATTAGAAAAAGGTCAGTGTGCGGAGTCTCACACACATTTAATGCATCAGCGACACACAATAGTAAAAAGGAGACAAAAAAACACTGTTATCACTCTGAGTTCTGCAAGTATTTGTGCTTTACTTACATGAACAACACAGAATTAAATGTTCACGTCTTTAAAAGCAATTAGACTTTCAGCATTATCGAAATCACGTTAGCCTGAGGCAGCCTTTTTTATTTGGTTCATCTCATGTGAGTGGAATCTGTTGGATGTTAAAATCTTCATGACAGTCTGATCACAACGAAATTAATGTTTTTCAGCCCTATGAAATACAGATTCTTCCAGTATTTTAAATATTTTAAATCATACTTAGTTTGAGTGAAAAAGCTGAAGCACGAAGTTGCTGTTGGATGTAAAATAAAAGAAAGTCCTTGTTAATGAAAGTTTGATGTCATAAATCAGAATGGTTCCATTATTGATACCACTTACTTTGTAGACTACAGACCAAACATGAAAAAGTTTTACAGTTAATGGCCTGTGAAATGAACATGTGCCTCATTAGTGTTTACAGAAATAACTCTGATACCCTTTCAAATCTTTTCAGATTTTATTATCACAAATTCCTAAAGTGTGGATTAAGCATCTCGCTGATGGGCATATACCACCTTTATTTAATACCATGGCATTTTTTAAAAGAAAGTTTAAAAACTAAAGTCCATCCTCCCTGACATCACCACAGAGATAAATACATGATTTCGGTTCACGTGTGTTTCAGTGCTAGATGGTACCTCCCCTGTTCGTCCTGCGGGGATAAGTACAACTCTTGTTATTGCTTTTTTGTCTTTAGGCGGCTCTGCCAAAAAATACATTTGTTCTGGAAGTAAATAATGTGTTGGGAAACTGTACATCATGCAGTGATAACTACATGCTGTCATCTAATCAACCCAACTGGAAGCAGAAAAACAATGATAAGAAACCTCCGGCTCCCTCTTATAAGATACAAAAAAGTGCTGATGTGTATCGATCCATGTATGTGTCAGTCTAAACCTTAGACTCTAAGACTTACAAACAGACCTAATGGGAGTTTTTGGTGAGTTCTACAGAAACTAAAAGGCTTTATTTAACAATCAGAGAAAATGGTGTACAACAACCAAACAGTATCATCGATGTCTGTAAGAACTCAGCGAGCTAGTTGTTGTGTCAGATGATCAGTAAGCCCAGGAATTCACCGGTCAATAAAATGTAGAGAAAACTATCCAGCTCCAAAAGCCTTCTCATACAGTGATTAAATCAGATCCGGTAGAACTTTGTTGTCATTTCACGTGGACAGGTACAGAGTGATGCAATGCAGCTTATTAGAGGTATGATTCAGCATATGGACAATATATACAGATGAAAACCCACATACAGGGCAAAATATGCACAATCTTTGACTGGGTTGTTTAAAACATGTTATCCAGATGGATATATGTGTTAAATGTGCTTAGACGATGGCATAATGAACAATAAGGGATATGGGCAGATTATAAATTAGGTGCTAGAAAGACAGATGGAGTGAGGATTAAATAATTAGCAGTATTTACATAATCTTACTGAACTAGTGCAGTAGTCAGTACCAAGTACAAACAGCTTGTTTAAAGTGTGTGTGAGCAGAACAGTCCACTGCTTGAGGGGTGATGGTCTTTGGTCAGTGAGGGAATGAGGAGTTGAGTAAGAGTTGAGTAAGAGTTGAGTAAGAGTTGAGTAAGGTTACAGCTCTGGGGAAAAAGCTGTTCCTCAGTCTGTTGGTATCTGTCTGGAGGCTTCTGAAGCCCATGCCTGAGGGGCAGGAGGGGAACACAAAACCAGCTTTCTTTGCCAGGCTGGAGGTGTTGGTAGTCCAGGATAGGACCTCCAAAATGTGGGCCCACCAAGTTGAACTTGAGACTTGCTCCATGACCATCCCATCATGCGGGCCTCTTGTCTCCTTCCTGACCTCCACCATGAGCTCCTTTTAGGTTACTGTCCAGCGGCGTCTGACCAGGTGCCACACCCCGTCCCTGTAGGCCGTTCATCGTTGTCTCTCATGAGGTCAATCGCATCTACGAAACCTTGAAGATGGAGTCGGATCTATGAACCGGGATGCGAGTCACAGAGAGAGGTGGTCTGACTGTCCTAGGTGGGGTTTGTGGTGTAGGCAGTAGCAATTTATAGTCAAAAGTTTTGTTTCCGTAGTTCGAAACCACCATTGTACAGTAGACAAACAGGAGCACGAGAACTGTTGACTGGTGTGTCATGTGACATGGAGACATGGCAAAATGGATGTCAACTACTGAGATCAAGAAGAACAGATTGCTTGATTTTGATTATCGATAAAACAAAAGTCGAGTTGTAATGCCAAAGAGGAAAGACATCAGTAATGATTTTATGCTCATTAGAAGTTTTTAAAGGCGATTTATAAAGGATTTTTAAACCTGCGATTCTATATTTGGAAAGATTATTCACCAGTGGAAGCAATTCAAGTCAAAATTCAAAGGGGTTCAATGCTCAACTGAGCCACTTTTAAACAAAACAAATAAAAAGAAAGCAAAGCTCCCGAAACTAAAACTACATGTCAGACTCTGAGGAAGAAATCTGCTGAAAAGAATCGTGTTTTCTGTAAAAAGAACCTTGCGGCGTAACTTATGTCTGCAGAGACTCCTGGCAAACAACGAGGTGGGACAGTGTGGTGTGTCACAGTCCAAAAAACAGGCCAATGTTCAGGAAAAGCAACTGTTCACGGCACCGTGGAGCCTCTGCCAAAAGTGACAGGTGCCCTCACATATGTCCGCTTTGTGTTTGAACCCAGCAGTCAGTAAGCCACTTCAGAATCCAGTCAATAAATCAGTCAGTAAGCCTGTCAGCAAACCAACCGGTTACCCCATCTGTACCCTGCTGCCAGAACCAATCAGTAAGTCAGTCCGTCCCCAACAGGCAGCCAACCATACGCTCCCTGGTCGGCTTTTCTTTTTTTTGTGTTTTTTTTACAGTGGTGACTCTGGCATCATGTGACTGAGGTCATTCGCTCCTCCCTAACAGTCCAAAATCAATACGTCCAGTCCTGGCTGTGTCTGCATGTGTGCGACTCCATATTGACCGAATAATGTCAGCGTGGCATCAGCTGTGAATGCGCTCATGTTGCCAGGTTCACACACACACACACACACACACACACACACACACACACTGAACCCTTTGCCGTGTCTCTCCGCCTCCACGCCAAGCACTGAAAGTTCAGCACAGCTCAAAGACTCCAAACTCCAAACTGGCCGTTCGTTTTTGGGGGGCCCTCAGCTGCTTTTTCCCCCTTTGTGAAATGGAAGGCCGGCGCTTTGGGATTTCTCTGGACTGGCGGTCACTCAGGGGTGAAAGAGATGCTTTAAGTCTGATTCTTGTTTTATGACGCTGTCCGGTGTGTGTGTGCATGTGTGTGTGCGTGCGCGCGCATTCTCCCGCGAGTCAAATGACTTCATTACATGTTCTAAATGTGGGTCATTAACCTCGGCGGGCCGCGGCACAATTAGCGCCCCGTGTTTCCGCTGCATTATATCAACATGAGGACTGTTTCCAATTACAGCCACCTCCTGAAATTCAATTAAACTTTTCAGTATTGCTGATGGATTGCCAATATATTACCGGTATTAATTGCATGATCTGTGGCTGGGATGGGTAATCAGAGGAAATTAATCGTGCAGCTTGGTTGTTCATCCACCGATCACCCCCCCCCCCCCCCCCCCCCCCCCCCCCATTTGTTAACAAGGTGGCCTCGCTTACCATCGTGGTCTTCCTCTCTCTCTCTCTCTCGCTCTCCCTGATTCACACACACACACATACACACACCCTCACTCCAAGGGGTGTGTGGCCAGCTGTTGGGATGTGTGTGTGTGTGTGTGTGTGTGTCTAATTCCTGTTGCATTGTGGGACTCCATTATGCTGTCGCCTGGTGAATGGCTCCCATTGACTCGGCCTTGACATTATAAGCTGCTCGCTAATCTCTTCACTCCATATATTAGTAAGACTCAATCTCTGCACCCTTTTTTCCTCAGATTTACCTTGTTTTCTTCCTAAAGTGCTTTGTTCAAATGTTTAGCTCCGTCTTCAGATTAAAAATCGCATGAATAAAGTCTGTTTACAAATATATTTATAGGAAAAAAGCACGAATCACCATAAAATACCATAAAATACTCATTTTCAAAAGCTGGTGTGACCTGTTAGACAAAGTCAAGACATCAGTAAATAAAGTAGTTTTTAAATTAAATATAGTTTGTAAAATAAATTATAGATTAGATATGAGGCCCAAATTGTAACAAATTATAGAAAATATATTAAAGACAGGAAGAATACAGTAGAATTTGCCACACTGATCAGCTTGATAATTGTTTTTAAAAAAAACTATTTTACTTTGGGATGGCATATAAAATAAATACTTAGGTTGAGATTTTTCATTCCGAAATGTGGTAGCGGGTTTTAAAGGGAAGTTTAAAAGTTGTTCAAATGTCAGTTGAGCATCCTAATGGAGGCTACTGATGCTGATTGTCTCTGTTGTTGAGGAAATCCAGAATAATTACTGATTCATGGCTGCAATAAGTCCCTAGAGAAAAGTGTTTGAGAGTGATTGCAGTGCTCACTCTGAAATGACGATTTGAACTCTGGTGTATCCCAAGACTTCTGACCTAATCCTCACCTGAGATGACTTAAGAATTCCAAGCTGTTTCAGAACCTTTATTTTAGTGCTAAACTCACATTTTCTCTCTGTCTCTTCTTTCCTCTCTCCGCAGCGTTACTATGGGTCTGCCCCTAAACCCCCCGGCAGACTCGGCCCGCTCGGCCCGCCACGCGCTCTCCCTCATCGCCACGGCCCGGCCGCCCGCCTTCATCACCACCATCGCCAGAGAGGTGGGGCAGAAACATCCACGCACTCCGCCCATGTCCATTTGGACATTTTTATAAAGCAACATATATCTCCCGCTTCTGCATATTTGCATATATTCTGCATGTTTTCGGAGGTCTGGATGAAAAGTGGGTTGTGTACTTTAGCCAAAGCTTTTCAGACATGCCTTTAAAACTATGTTTGTAGCTGTTTTAGTGGGTGGAGAGAGCCTCTCGACTTCCCTCCCCTCTGCAGAAGAGGGTGCCTATTCTGAGATGTGTAATGTAAATTTGAAGTGTGTTATCGGTGTGTGAGAGCAAAACAAGCTACTCTACACCCACCTACAAATTACAGACAAACAACTGCTGGTGTTTTCTCCACCGTCCAGTACAGACAACCGGCAGACATTTCTCTTTTTAAGTGTGACCTTGTTGCGAGTAATGCTCATAACTACATAAAGTCATATGTACATATACAGTCTTAGACCATATACATAATTTAATGGAAACCACTTTACTAAAAACCCTGCTTACACTCTCAGATATACCTAATAACAGTGGACGGATCATTTGGAGTTATCACATGGTGATTAATGATGAATATTCCAAATGTGTTTCTGTTTATTTTTGTCATGTTTTGTTAAAGAGCCAACTAAAGACTTCAAACAACAACAACAGCAAAAAAATCTCTTTTTATTTTTTCTTGGATCAGGCTTTAAAGAGTTAAGACACCCAAATGATAAAGATGCTCTTGTCCCAGTTTGTCCCAGTTTTACAAACTGGGACAGAATGTCTAAATAATTTCCTAATTCCTCAACTATGTATTGCTGAATAACAACAGTACTTCAAAACATGGAGGCTGAACTTTAAAAGATCGTATTTGAGAAAGTTGAAGAAGAGTATTAAGGAGATGAATATGGATAAAACGGAGAGCTTTGAGGGGTTTTGGGTTCTCTCCTCCACGGTACACTAAACAGTCACAGTGTCGCTCTGGTAAGTGTCTTTTTGTTGCTTCTCTTTTCGTGTCTTAGGTTCATCGCTTCAACGCAGCTCAAGCAAACTCGCAGTCGCAGCAGAACGTGCACACCACCACGCTGGCCCGAGCCAAGACGGAGATCCTGCGGGTGATCGACATCCTGATCGAGAAGATGCCGGGAGACGTCGTTGATTTGCTGATCGAAGTAAGAGAGCACGTGTCAGCCCATTTTTCCAAACGTACAGAAAAAGTGTTCCACTACAAGAAAACAAAACAATCGCCACCTTCTTTCCTCCTCCTCCTCCTCCTCTTCATCAGGTGATGGACATAATCATGTACTGTATTGAGGGTTCTCTGGTGAAGAAGAAAGGACTGCAGGAGTGTTTCCCTGCAATTTGCAAGTAAGTGTGTGTATGTGTGTGTGTGTGTTAGCGTGTGTTAGCATGTGAGGGCTTTCCAAACAATTTCCTCAATGAGGAATCAGCAGGGGGGGAACTTATCTGCCTATTTGGGCAAGTGTCAAAGGCCGGACGACTGCTCCCGTTGGATGGGCCTCAGGGCTTGCGTTTGAGTGTGTGTGTGAGTGTGAATATTCTAATATGTGACAGGGACAGATTCTTTTCCTGGTATCAGCCCAGAGTAGGTACGGTGATAGGCATGTGGGTGGAGATATAATGTTGAGATATTCTGTGGGAGCAGCTCTGTGGAGGTTAGCTGCTGTGACATGCTGGTAATTCTTAATATCCAGGTGCACTCTAGTAGGAGTCCAGCCCAACGTGCGACTGCCATGGATCCTCGGGTACTTATTTGATCGGTTTGTGCAGGTTTTACATGGTGGGCTACTGTGACCGGAGTCACCGGATCGCCGTGGGAGCTCGCCAGGGCTCGGTGGCCCTTTACGACGTTCGGACTGGAAAATGCCAGGTACAGACCTCAACCGCATCGCCCAGCTTCTCAGCCCTACTGTTAGAGTTTAATCACTATTAACCCCCCCCCTTTACCTTCATGTCCCTCTTATCTTCCTATCCACCCATCCCATCCTCTACCTCTATAGCTGTGTTTGACGTTTTATTTCCGATAAATCTTAAAGGGGATACGTTTCTGCTAACTGCAGAAATTAGAAGTTTGAATGAATTTGGCTAAAAGGACAGGGAGATATAAAGAGGGAGGACATCTGTTTCCCTTACATTTCTTTTTTTTTTCCAAGTAATTTTCCAAGACTAATGAAAAAACAGCCACTCTCTTCCTCATGATTTTATATTCGTCCACATTTGATTGATTGCGTGAGAAATTATGTAGTTAAAGTGTTTGCATGTGTTGTTTGTCATTGTTTGTGTGTATGCCTTGCATCAAAGTGTGTGTGTGTGTGTTTGTGAGTAATTTGCTGTGTATTGATTCTCAGTAACCCGAGCAGTCCAGTCTGGTGGAGGGGGTCATTTCTATCTGATAACTGCATGGCCCCGTTCACCTAACATCTAGTTTGATTGTGCGGAAGTGTGTGTGTGTGTGTATCAGGTGTTTGTGTGCATACTTTACCGCGTGGTATTTGGACTAAATAACACTTAATAGATAATGGACTCGTGGGTGGCGTATTTCATGTGTTCCTTTTCAAGGGTAACAGAAAGCTTCCATTTTGAAAATGGAGATAAATCTCTTCGTTTTTATTAACTTGGCTTCCATTTTATTGATTCTGCCACTTTGCGGTACTTTGACTTCTGCTTGTAATGTAAGTGTTTGCTAACATCTATAACCAGAAGTATGTTGCAGGTGATGATTAAGCTACCCTTAAATGGTCAGGCATCCTCGCTAGTGGCCATATCAGTCGTTTTAAGCCTGATAGGTGACCAGCTCTCATCCACCTCCAGTAAGACTCCATCATATGTTATATTGGAACTAAAATCTCTCTCCTTTACCATGCTAGACATTCATAACCAAATAGATGTGCTCTGTTCATGTTTTCTGTGCCAAAATGTTTCTAATGTCCAGTTGCCTTTCAAGCTTTTAAGATCACTTTTGTGGAAATTTTCTACACACTGTAACTTCAACATTTCATAGATGTAGAAACTGACCCACTCTGACTCTGCTTTAAGTGAAAAAGAGGGCAAAAATAGGGGGGTGCTTATCTAGGCAAAATAACATCCAAGCACCCCTTTACAAAATTGAAAACAGTGTGCCCAAACTTGGTTTTTAAAGCAGCTTTGAGACTCCCAGGCTGTGCAACATGACTGAAAACCTCATTCTTTGACGTGGTATTTGTGCTCTGATCAATGGAAGTGAACCAGGCCACACAGCTAGCCTAGCATGCACACCTGACTGTGACATATTTCAGAATCGGGGATTGAAAAGGATTTTTCCTGTGCTTCAAATAGCAGGTTAAACTACATTACCAGCATACTGGATGAATCTTTGAAGTCCATGAAGTGATTGTTTCTGTAGCCAATGTGGTGGGTGCGGGCCATGAGAAAACATTAAAAGATCTGTTGATTTCAAAATGCCAGCCCAGTGAATAGTGAATATTCTCACATTATACTCTCATCAGTGAGTAGTGAAGGGATTTCCCCATTAGCTGATGAAAGCTGGTCATTCATGTGGCCCATCATGAGAGTAAAGAAAGCAACGTTCCAAAAAAGATCCCAGATGAGTCCAGAGGTCCGACTTTAGTGATGTTATATTTAACATAGCTCAGCCAATCTGAGCCGTCTGAGCACCTGTTAAACCCTTAGCCCCTCCCACTAAGACATCACTAGTTTGTCAGGACGGGGAAAAAGGATTTTACATAATGGTACATGCAACATTTTATGGGGAGTGTTATATGTCTGGACCAAAATATGATGATGAATAAAAAAACCTGTATAAAGAAGAGTTCACCCAAAAACTAACAAAAAAAAGCCCAGTTTTGCTGAACATTGTGGAATGTGTCTGCCAAACCACACAATGCAAAAACTGTCATTTTTGTAAATGCCGAATTGCAAGAGGCATACTATAAAATACAAAGAAAACGGTAAGCTGTTGCTGTGTAGGAACCCCTGGACATAGGTCATTTTCTCTGTGGTTAAATGCCAACATTAGACTGAAGAACTAGCTTGTGATGTGTGATGGACTGATGCCACATTCACCTGTACCCTGCCTTTTCCCCAAGTATGCTACGGGTAACAAAAAAGGATGGAGGTCGGTAGTTTATTAGCAGTTTTTAGATAAAAAAGGCAACTTAAACTCTGGGTACATTTAAATAATTTATGCTAATTAAAAAATCCGATCACTTTGTAAACATTATCAAAGCAAGGCAGTTTAAATGCAAAGTTGTGTCATTTTTTATGCACATTAGCACACAAGACTCATAAAGATTAAAACTCACTGTAGTACGTTTAAAAAATGTTAAAGACAAAATGTGGAAAAGGAAAGGGTGCAAATGGAGAAAGAAAAACTGGGTTACAGTAAGCAAAGAAAAGAGTAAGATGGATAGAGGAATAAGGACATGAGGGCCATTTTCTGATCATAATTCATCTGTGTGTGTGTGTATGTGTGTGTTTGTCCAACCGTAGCTCGCTGGTCTCTGCATGGCCATCTGCCACAGCTTTGATCAGCCTCTGTGAACAGCCCTTTGTCAGCTGCATCCCTCTGTTGGTGTGTGTGTGTGTGTGTGTGTGTGTGTGCGTGCGTCCAGCTGCTTGCTTTTTTAACAGACTCAACAGAGTCCACTAATTGAACACAAAGAAACAATCTCGCAGATCTTTCTCTCTCTTCCTGCGCCTGTTTCTTTCTGTAACCGCTTAAAAGCGGCGAAATCCCCCAAAGATGTCCCTCCTGCCTCAGACCGGCCACCCCCGTCTGTGCATCACACACACCAACTTAGCACGGCTCACCCAAACCTGCCGCACAGCCGCCTTTTGTCCTGATCTGAGCTGCAACTATACCGTAACCGTGGAGATAGCAGTGGCCCCGAATCTGGTTTTGAGCTCATCTTTTTGCTTACAAAATGGTCTGTGATTGTGTGAAATATGCTTTTTCTAATGATGTTATCCTGCCTTTAAAAAAAAATCTTAAAAGTAAATATTTATAGCTATAATCAGGTTATATGTAGTCCACAATGAGCACCATCTAGAAGCCTATGTGAACGAAGCTGTGTGCTATTAGCGTTTCTTTTGAATTAACATAGCTGTTATGCTGTATTGGAATGCCAGGTGTAGCTTTCTGTGGTGAAACAAATAAAGTCAGTTTACCTGATGAAACGAATGCAAAATTGCAACCAGCCCATAGAGAGCGGGGCCAGTTTCTGTCAGGAGCCTAATGCTCCTGACCGGCCATAAATGGATGGCTGTATGAAGATTCAGAAGGCTCCACACTCAAACAAAAAGGTGGTAGACAGTTTCTGAACAAGGTCCAGAGAATAAAAAAACAAACAAAAAAAAACATTCCAATATCATGAAGACACATCTAGGTGCACAATCCATCAGATATATGGCTGCAGTTATTTTTAAATATCGAAAAAAAGCCCTGAGCAGCCGAAATACTGTGTATTTGTTGTTCTTGCACCCCATTCATTTTGAATGAATTAACACAAGGAATACACTGATGCAATTTCAGTTTAGGGGGGAGCAAAAAGGCTCTTGGAGGGGTTAATGCTGTGGTCATTCATGGGCTTTACTGGGTTTACCAGCTGCCAATCTTAGAACAGATAAGAAATAAATGGGCTAAAGCATGTGTGTGATACTCTCCACCGCAGATGCTTCACACACACACACTTAAACACACACCGTCCGGTTCAGGTGCATTAAAGTGCGGAGGGCCGTAAACGGTTTCAGTGGGCTTCACTGCTCTCTGATTGGCTGATTGATTTGGCCGACAGTCCAATTTGAGACACTGATCAAATATGAAGGCATTTCTCTTTAATGCACATTCAACAGCCACACTCTGGACTGTTTCTTTTTACTGTATATGCAGGTTTTTCTTGTGTGTGTGTAGGTAGTAAATGAACGTTAACACATGGAACTCTCTGCTTTTGGAAACTTCTACATTTAAAAAGACATAAAAGAAAAAGTCCTTCTTAGTGTTTGCGTTTCTGGATTGACCTGTGGCCCTTTAAAGAATGTCCCCATTTTAAGATGTGAACTGGTTGGCAAACGTTTGTATTTAGTAAATGATGCTAATTTTACTGTGTAATATAGAGAAATCTATGTTCCCACTATGTTTGTGGTGTCTGGCTTCTTTTTCTTGCCGTTTGATTCGGTCCTTTACGTTTATGTTCAGGCACTTTTAACCAAAGTGACTTACACAGAGACTGGAGAGTGGCCCAGTTTTAAATCTGGAGTCACGTTTCCTGCCACCACCAAACTTCTGTAGGCTAGACTGCAGTCTAGAGACCCGTTGAATAGATTCACTCAGAAGTATTTGAACACCTTACTACACGATTTTGGCTTTTTAGATGATATTTTACATAATTTTGTTTAGACCATTTCACTTCTTCTTTTCTTTTTGTTTTAAAAGGTGTACTGAATCAACTGTTTTGTCTCGAGTTTTGGCTTTTCAACTCGTATGGAAACCACTAATGACTGACCAAAATGGTTTAAATAAACCAACAGTTATAGACGTAACACATTCATTCAGAAAGTTAGCAGAGCTCTCTGGAAACTAGGAAATGAATTCATGCTAATAACTTTTATCAGTTTGCAATTTGATGTCAAATGAATCAACAGTTTGTTCTTGTAGTTGCTTTAGGAATGATCCAGTTATTGAGAGCCATTTCAGGTTTGACTTGTGTGAAGTTTTAGTGGTTCTGCACAGAGGTGTCCTCTCTTCTGTCCACTGGTGTGAGTATTTCTGCTTGTTCTCAGCAGCTTCAGTGTTCTTTAACTGGAATAGCTGATCGTTTGCAGACGATCTGCTGGCCTTTAGGTTGGGCTCTGGAGGTGGATTCAATTTAGGAATTCTCAAAAAAGATGACGTGGAGGGGCCAGACTGGCAAAGCCAGTGGAATGGCTGGAACTCAGGAGAGAAAAGGAAGAACTGAGCTCTCTGCTGGAATCTAATGGGATTTCCTCTCATAGAAGGAGGGAGAGAATGAATTAAAAATATGAGATTTTCATTCCATCCTGATGTTGTTATTTTTCCCAGCCTGAGTGGCCGCAGACGGGTTATTATTTCTGGCTGGGGCGGGGTGCGTCCTAATCTCATCTGGAGGGTTTGTAATCTCGGTGGCAGGCTGAGCCCGGGTGGGGATCTCTCTGTGGCCCGTTATTGTGTTCCGCACGCCGCATCTGGTGGGACAGTTGATTGTGTTAGGCAGCGGGATATTTCGTCCCACGAGCTCAGCGGGCCACTGGCAGCATCTGTCGGAGCAGAAGCCGCCAGCGCTCTGATGGAATTATCTCCTCCAAAACCAAACTCTGGCTGTCAGGCAAAATACGGCCGAAGTGATGACTTTCTCTGAGACAGCTCGATGAAATTTTAACGGGGAACAAATCTGCTCCGTTTGGTCACACAGGCTATGATGTGAAGGCAGCACAACAAATATATTTTGAGCCAAACCGCGATGTTTTGTTTTGTTTTTGTATGTTTTTTTCAACTCTGTGACGTGTCACCTTTGCAGATCGTGTTGGGAATCTCTCAAATGATGCTTCATGTGAAATCAGAATCAGAAATACTTTAATATTCCAGAGGGAAATTATTATTACAGCATATATATATATACATGTCTATATACATATATATGTATATATATTTATACAGTGATGAATGAATCAGCTCTCTTAAAAAAATCAAGAAAAAGACAAAACCATCCCCGCTTTTTGAAATTCACCAGTTCCCTGTTAGCAGAAAGGTGGAATTCCAACAGTGACGGATCGCTTTTAAAGTTGTATCCACGTTAATCTGATGAAATACTTTAAAGCAAGGCTGATTTCAAATCTCTGGGCATCAGAAGCACTTTATAAATGGTTCCTTCTAGAGCCTGGAATGAAAGAGAAACTCCAGACCACACTATCAGTATCCTGCTGACTTGCTTTCAATCAATCTTCCATGAACTTGTAGGTAACCCTCTTCTAGGTTTGCTGTGGCTGTAACACACAGCTGAACGTCCTCAGATGTAGATCCTTGCTTACATGGTAGTAAAAGGAAAAAACATCATCAACTTGAATGGCACAGTAGGTGTTCCTGTTCTTATGGAGATCAGTACAGACCTAAGTCTCAAATATTGATTTCCTTTTCCACGTAGAAACTATCCAACACCTTTTTTTAATTATATTTTTTTCTTCCATCTCTGACTTCTCACTGACTTTTCCTCTCTCACGTGAAAATAAAATCAGATTAAAAGAAAAATGCTTTGTTTAAGCTTAAAGGAAATTCTGTTGTTGCAGTATGTTTATTAGAAAAATTGCGGTTTTACGTATTTTCCTCATTTGATTCTAACAACGGAGGTCGTTTGTCACAAAAACTCCCTTTATTCTTTCTGCTAAGTTGGTTTCAGTGTATTTAATGCACCCCTCCATCTCTTTTTCTCCACAGAACATCCACGGTCACAAAGGCCCCATCACAGCAGTGTCGTTCGCCCCCGATGGCCGTTACCTAGCAACCTACTCCAATGCTGACAGCCACATTTCCTTCTGGCAGGTGAGACACGCCCCAGTCCTGGATCAGACGCCTCTGAAATGTTCTGCCCAACGCCCTAACTGTTCTAAAAGTTTTAGCATGTTTGCAGAATTAAGATGATGGTTCTGACCTTTAAAGTGCACTCTCAAAATCACAATGTTTTAATTCACTTCAACGATTTTTCATAGTTCCCCAACGGGAAAATGACACCACTGGAATATCCATTCTTATTAGAATATGCAATTGTGTAGATGGATAAAGAAATGACTATAAATGAGTGTGTATACATGTAGAACTATGTAGAATAGTGTGGTGTGTAATATATAATAACAAAATGATTTGGAATAGATAATTAATAGATATTAATAGATAATAGATCTTTCCTTCTTTTTTTTTCAAAAATCTGTTTTTAAAACCAAACAAGTTAGTGCGATTCTTTTGAAAAAATAACAAAGGTCAGCAACTGAATGATCCTTATTCACACCTGGTGTAGATTCTTAGTCTTCCAAGGACTTATTCTCGGATTTTCTAGATGATTTCCCTCTTACAGTTCTTAAAATGACAGCTGTGGATTGGATGATGGTTTGATAAATTTGAGAGAGGGTTTTCCTTAATATCTTAAAATAAAAATAAAGACCTGCCTTCAGTGAAATCAGTTAGCAGCTCAGACAGGTGAACAGCTTTCCTGTTGCCATGGTTATGCATCAGAAGGAAATGGAATCTTGCGAGTTGGCAGCAGAAGTCATTCCAGAAGTATTCCGACCAATCCACCACAGAGGATAACTATCCAGAAATGTGTGTACTCAAATGGAAGGGTTTGTTTAGAAATACAAAACAGATCACATACACATACACACACACACACACACACACAGTAGTTCAGACTGTCAAGTTTTGTGGCAGAAATATATATATATATATTTTAAAAAGTGTAATTCTAGTCCATATCACAGATTGGAGATGGAACGTCAGTTGTTTGAGAAACGTTCTCTATCAAACGTTTGAAGCATAACGTCATTGGAAAAAAGTCTTCTTAGTATATTACACTTAACACGAACCTGGAGATCAAATGAAACCTTTCCAAATGTTCTCATAAACCAGGGTTCCTGTAATTCAGGTGAAGTCACAGCGTGAACGATGAAAAAGGCGACACACAGACTCCCGTCTCTTATCTCTTCCCAGAACTGTTTTTTTGAGTGAGAGGTCTTCACAATTTCTGATATGGCTGTCTGTACACACACACACACACACACACACACACACTCTAATGGCATTACTGTAAGCATAAACCACTGGGCGCACCGGCAAGATGGCAGCTGTGGTAATTAGCTGGCAGACGCTTTGTCGGTGTGTGTAATTGTGTGTGTGCATGTGTGTGTGTGTTCGGGGTGGTGTCTCAGGAAACTAGAGAGTTTCTAGTTGTTGGTTCTTCCTGCTGGGATACGCAGACACACACACACACACACACACACACACACACAGTCTGTTTGTGGTGTTTCCTCTGTCATTCTTTAATAATGAATATAAGACTTCGGCCTTCATCGTGCTTATTTTTTGTTTTTTTTGTTACATGGATGGTCCTTTCACTCCACTTTGACCGCCTTCCTTAACATTTTTGTAAAACCATTTACATCCTCCACAAAAAACTGCTTAGAAGACAACAAATAGTCACGGCCGTGTTGGGATCTGATGGCTTCTGTGAGCCGTCACAGATCAGTAAAACCACGTAAAGACCCACAGAGCCCACAGGATCTACTGACAAATGAGGGCCATCCAGATATGTGTGATGTGTTTAGAGTGGACCAATCAGGAGGTGATCGTTGCCGTCTTTTGTCTCCACACGCAACTGTCTAAAGCTTGATTTACACAAGCAAAATTTAACTTTGAGTGTGGGTCTTGTTTTGAGTATTTTATAGTATGAGTATTTTATAAGGTTACCTTTGGCATTTAAACATCTTTTCATATAAAAAAGCTTTTGGAAGGGACTGTTTGGATCTTTCTTTGGTTTTCTAAAGGTACTTATAGCTCTTTTCTAGTCAAGCTGACTACACAAAGCGCTTTACACTACGTGTCATTCACCATTCACACACTGGTTGCACCAGTGGGAACACCAGATGCAACCAGTAGGTAACTTGGGGGTTCAGAGCCTTGCCCAAGGACTCTTCTACATGTGGTCTGGAGGAACATGGAGTTGAACCACTGACCCTCCAGTCAGTGGGCAGCTGCTGTTTCCTCCTGAGCCACAGACGCTTAGTGTCCCCCCTAAGTAAACCCGCTGGTGTTGTTTCTCCCCAGATGAACACCAGCCTGCTGGGCAGCATCGGGATGCTGAACTCGGCCCCTCAGCTCCGCTGCATCAAGACCTACCAGGTCCCCCCGGTCCAGCCGGCCTCGCCCGGCTCCCAGAACCACCTCAAGCTGGCCCGCCTCATCTGGACCTCCAACCGCAACGTCATCCTGATGGCCCACGACGGCAAGGAGCACCGCTTCATGGTCTAAACCCGCCCGCGTCCGGCCGGGCTCCTGTCCTGATCCGGCCCCCGAAGAGCTGCTGGACCTCTGGTGGTTGTGCGATTGTTCATTCACGTTTACTTTTTTTTTTCTTTTTTGCTGTCCGGCGAGTGGCAGAGACTGAGGACCAGACGAGGCGGTTTTCACCGGGAATAGTTCCGGGCGTGTGTCTGAACCTCGTTGAGGTCCAGCCCTGAGCCAGATCCATCTTTTTCTTTTATGTCCAGCAGCGGTCATTGTGAAGAGGGTTGTGTTGTTGTGTATATATATATAAGCCGTGCTTAGGTAATTTGTTTACATTTCGATTTACGTTAATGTATTTTTTAAATCATTTAAACTGCATCATTCCTATTTATTTCCCGGGTTTTGTTGGATGTCGCACATCTCTGAGGTGTTGCCGTGTATTTAAAGTTTACCGCCGTCTGTCGTGATGGTCGTTGCGTAGTTTTTAGTTTATTCTCCGTGATAGTCAGGATTTTGGGCAGTTTTTGGGCAGATGGACTGATTAAAAACCAACTCTTAAGGTCAGGTGGTGCCTGGACCTCTTTAGGACCAGGACACGCTTTTCACATCTCAGACCGCTCAAACGTGCATGTGTGTCTGCATGAGGGGCTACTTTGGTGTTTGCTTTTACTTCAGTGACACCTCGGAAGCTTTTCCATCCTCTCTCTATTATGTGTGTGTGCGTGTGTGTGTGTTGGCACCCAAGTGTATTTTCACTGTTAAACACACATTCTCACTTCAAACTCCTCATCCTAAAAGCACCATCCCGGTAAACCTTTGGATGCTGTTGTTGCTCCAAGGCTTAAAAAAAAAGGTAGAAATAGTTATTTTGGTCACAGTTAACTGGTTGAACTGGATTGGGTGATTAAACTGGGTAAATCTGCATTAACCCCCGCTAATAGAATCTGCTTCAGATCTGCAAAGTGATGTGAACAAGGGACCTCTCACTTTTTAAACCAGTTTAAACCCCTTTAGCTGACCGTGACGTCTTTGAATATTTAGGCGATTTTTGTCAAACTACAAAAAAACAACTTAACTTTAATTTTTCTTTTCTTTTCTTTTTTTTATTTTACTAGTTCTCTCCCGTTCATCCTGCTTTTATAAAGAAAATCTCATAAGTAGTGTACATATTCGGTGTAATTACCATCAGAGCTGCGGTGAAATACGAGGTGAGCTTCAGTCCCGTTCAGTGTGTGTGTTGTGTGTGTGTTGTGTGTGTCGTGTGTGTTGTGGCTCGTTGTGACGTCTGCCTGGCACCAGCGAATTCCTCCGATGACTCCATTTCCATTCCATTTAAGACTTGTGTGACCTGTTTTCTTTTTTTTTATAAAGATTTTCTCTGGTTTTAAAAAGAATGAAAGGGCCTAAAATGTCCGAGTTCAGTGGAGTGTAATTATTATTCCAAAACAATTTAAATAAGATATTCTATGATAATTCTAGAAAAACTAGATAGATAGTATGCTGTAGCTTTGAGGTGAAAGCTGTTATGATTCTTTGTTTGACTGCAGGCAGAACAGGGCAGGAATCAGCCTCGTGTTCACTCATTTCCTGCTCCGATTTCTATCCAAAGAGACTTATTTAGAAGCGTATAAACTCTATATGAATACAACATGTAATACGCGTTTGAAGAGCTTAGTTTTAAGCACCCTTCACTCACCTCGTCCCCCCCCCCCCCCCCCCCCCGTCTGCTGCCAGCTGCATTAGTGCTGTCAGAAAGCTTCTAACACCGTTACACACCTGTAAACCCCAGCGTGTCAAAGCTTTTCACAAGTCCTTCCGCCGCTCAGAGAAGAAGGAAAAAAAAAAGCTGGAAAAAAATCCACCGTCTATTCAGAAGAATTTTTGAAAACATTTGCAGAGGCACACCAAGTCCAGCGCGCCCTGACAGCTCCAGATCTTAATCTTCCCTGTTCCCCGGCACTCTTAACAGTTTGAGGGAATATGTTTTTGGCGGCCTCTCGGGGGAGGAAGGGTGAGAAAAATATGGAGGCAAGGAGAGAGAGTAGAAGAGTAAGTAACGGGTGAGGAGAATCGGATCACCCGAGCAGAAAAAGAAGGTTCTGTGGGGAAGAAAAGGAACCAAAATGTTCCAGAGAAGCTTCTGGAGGAAGCTGCAGATGTTTCTTTTTCTTTAATGACTTGGTTTTAGTTTTTTTCCTTCCATGTTATTATCTTTTTTCCCTCCATTTGTGAAACACAAGGAGAACACGTCTTATTTTTCAATCTGCTTCTTATTTTTGAGCACAAACGCTTACACACTGTAAGTTTCCTGCTCATTTATTATTGGTTTTTAACCGTTTGCAGTAACTTCTATTCGGATATTTAAGTGCGACATATTGCATGTATATGAGCTCCCTTTGATGGAAAACAAAGCCGGCTGAATCTGCTGTACATCCTATAAACCTGTTGTGGTGAAAATGTGTTGCTGTTGATTTTGTGTCCAATAAAGATGTACACGAGGCTTTGTGTCAAATCCCTCAAGTCTCATTTTGCTCGTAAAACTCGTATTAGGTACAGTAAACACAACATTTATGTGCATTTCCTATGAGAACCACCTTCGGAAAACAAATGGTCATACACTGGACCTAGGACATGGCATTATATTCAGTTTTCTTCTCTGGATGTACATTTTTAGAAATTGTAATTTTGAAAAACTACAACTGATGAGGTTTTGCTCTGGGACATTTTCCCCATTGCCCTGAATTGGCTTCTAAATTGCTCTATATCTTATATAAGATGTTAGTGTGACCCCACCCACATCATCATGAGATGGCCCTGCCATGCCCAGGGCGGGGGCCTGCAGCCACACAGGAGTAGCTTTTACTCAGAGAAAGATTTTCAAGAAGAAGTTGAATCTAAACTAGACGTTTGCATCAGAATTGCATTCACCTTTCATTGCTTTGGACATTATTAGAACGGCCTCTGCACCCCCATTTTGTCTGTGCCAAATAAGGAGGGTAATTTCTAAGTAAAAAAAATAAAATAATGTAAATAATTTTCTAATGGTGATATATTTCTTTTTAAGGTAAATTCTCTGTGAATACTTCGGAAACAATTGTGTTTACAGCTTAGCCACAAAACTGAGTAAAGACAATTTAAAACTATTTTAAAAAATATAATTATTTAATATGCTGATAGCAGGTTAAGTTCTCAAATTCTGGTGCTTTCATCCTACAGCACAACTGCAGCTTCTCCCAGTTGAGATATATTTTTCTAAATCTATCAGAGAGGCGATTGTTGAAAAGCTCCAGTTGTGTGTTCCTGAGGGTGTCACTGTGTGTGTGTGTGTGTGAGTGTGTGTGGTTGTTGGTCTCTGTGTGGCCCTGTGATGGACTGGCGACCTGTTGGATGACCTCCCGCACAATGGCAGCTGGAACAGGTCCCCCCCCCCACACGATGCTGCCAGGAATAGATGGTTTAAAAAAAAAAAAAAAGGATGGTCGGATGGACAAAAAAAGATTTTTGACTTGAATCAAAAAGAACACTCCAATTAAAAATGAACACACACGTTCATCCCTCAAAGATGCTTTTTTCTTCCCTTTAACATCACAATCCTATTTTATGAGTGCTCCACTTTCCATCTGTCCGATACTCAAATTAAACCTTGTTTTCATCTCCCTCGTTTCAAAAAAACATGAAGGTTCTTCATAATTTAATGCCGAGAAATTATTAAACTTGTGCGTCTTCGTGTTAAAGTTAACTGTGAGCTCAAGAATTCTCTTTGAAACTTCAAATGGAAATTATAAGTTAAGATAAAAAGATGAAAATGAGATACTGACGGGGACTGATGGTGGTTGGCCGACAGTAACATGCCTCTAAAGAATCCCAGGTTTGTAAAGTTTTGTTGTTTCATTTGTGAGGGAAAGAAAAAATCTCATCAGCATTAAAAGTGTAAAGAAAAGGCCTGTGTGCTTCTAAAGTTGTTGCCTTTAAGTGCTCTGTTAAAGCGGTCATTTTGATGATGTTGTCTTAAATTTCTTTGCAGTCTTAACTCAAAAGCTGAACAGGAATTGTGAAATCTTTTCCTTTTCTGGTGGAAAAAAGTCAAATCATCACAGGGCAGGAGGATCCTGTGTGTCACATCTAAGTCTGTCTTTTTGTATTTGTCACTTTCCTCCCTCTTCATCTTTTCTTTTCTGGGGACTTCTGCCTCCTGATTGGTCTGACCTCTCACCCAGGAGCTGCTTCAGTCACAGCCCCCCCCCCCCACCCCCCGACTTTTTCCACCCTCTTCCTGTGATGCGCAGGCTCTCTTCTCCTCCCTGTCTGGTGTCTTTCTTCCATGCTGTCTTTAATCAGGTTCCATACCGGCTCTGTCGGGTATCGATGGGATTGATCAGGCCGGGTTATCCGCGGCTGCAGCTCAACTTTTTTCTCATCATGTCTCCTCTCGTCTGATTTGAAATTCCTTCGCCCGGTACCCGAGAAACAACCTGCGAACCTTTGAAAAGTCCGATAACTAACCTCAGGAGGAGTTTCGGCTTTGATGCTTTCATACAGGAGGAGAATCAGGAAGTACACAGTCTCCTTTATTTACTCTGTCCAGCGTAAAAACCCCATGTCTCATTATACAAAATAAACCGTATGAGAAATCTGTCATGATAAAAGGATAAAAACGAGAAGAATATAAAACATACTTAGCCAAATACATGCTTGATTTAGAATAATGATTGCATTTGACTATTTGCTTTTCAGTGCATATCAACAGGAAATCATCAGAACTCTCCAGAATCAGAGAGCTTCTTTATGTTTGGAGAAAATTCCACTATTTGTAGCTTTAATAAAGAAAGAAAAAGTTGCTGAGGCAGTCAGAATTAGTAAATTTGGTGACTGAGGTTGGAAAAAACATCTCCTGTAAGATTTGCATTGCAGCTAAAGAAGGTTAGTTTAACTCATCAAAATAAAACCCTCCATTAACAGTTTGTTAAATATCCTTTTTGTGTCATTTTAGGCAACTCAGCATCAATTCCCTCCGCCCCCTCGCTTTCATTTCTCCCTTCTTTTTCCCTTCTTTTGTCCGGAGAACTCCTCGAGGGGTCATGTGGAATAAAGAAAGTCCAAAAAGCAGCAGGAGTTTCAATTTCTTTGGTCTCAGATTTTCTTATTGATTAGCCAAGCGTGGCAGCCTACCAAACCCGCTCTCCTCACTTCCTTTATTACTCCTCTCCTCCAGTTTTTCTCCTTCACCCTTTCCAATATTCTCTTCTCTCCATTCTCCTTGTAAAATAACAATTTTATAAACATTTTTAGCTAATGAGCATTTTAAAATCTAATTTTCAGATAAATAAGGAAGAGTTAAAGTTACCTTTTAGTGTGAAAAACGTAAAACATCCTGAAAATCTTTCCAACTTTTTCCCCCCCGTTATTGTACAGGTACAACTGTGTGAGATCAGAGTAATGTGGTTTTAGTTTGTGTATTCATCTGTTATTGATGTTCCCAAAAGTTCCTGTGCTTTGGCTGCAAGTATTTTTTTTCTTCCTCAAGATAAAAAGATTATCAAAAGATCTTCAGTTGTTTGCGATCGATGAGATCTCACAGCTGGATGTGAGAGCGTGCTGGGTGGCGCCTTGTTTAATGTGTGGCCCTTTGCGTGGTTACCGGAGATCAAAATTCACAAATCTAGCTTATTTGCTGCTCGGTTTTTGCATGTTATATGTTTTGGGACCATGGTTTTGCATCTCATCTCAAAGCACTGGAGATAAAAGGGGATGACACTAACCCTGTTCCCTAATGGAAAAGGAATGGACAGATTCTTCTGGGCTTTTGAGGCAACTATAATTTATATTTTGTTATTTTGCAACAATTTGACGACATCTTCTCTTTGCGGTTATGAAAATGAGACGTAAAATGTGCTGTGATGGCCACTACTTTGCTATTAGTTGAATATTGAGGAGAAACGTTCAGCTTTCTGTAATCCTAACCTATAAAACAAACTCAAAAGTCCGGGTCACAGAGAGATGAAGAACACAAACTACCATAAACACTCAATCTGAGGCTCCGTTTAGAGACACTAGCATGCATGTTTGAGTTCTCAGTCAGCTCAAGCATTTTATCAGGAAATCCTGCAAACTCCAGATTTAAAAAAGGCCTCAGCTGTAAAGGTGCTGTCAACACGTCAACATGCAGCTTTACTCATTTTTAAGATTACAGAATATAAAAGAAAACAAATTCAACATCAGTACAAAACAAAAAATACTGTTGGGACTCTGATACTTTAGTCTAAAGGCTCATTGTAATAGGAAAAGAAATCTACCTCTATAGTATTCTAAACTATAGACATCAATGTTAAAATACACATAGTCCACAGTAGTTAGTTAACGTTTTAAGGGACTCAGAGTTTGAACTTCTAACAGCAGATCTTTATCCTTACAAACGCTCTTAAACCGTTCGCTTATCTTCCCTTCATCTTTTCCCTGAGCTTCCCGACACCAGTAGCGGCCCGTTTCAACATCAGAGCCTGGAATCTGCCGAGTTCCCTTTCAAAGTTCCCTTTAATCCCGGAGAAGTAGCGGGCGTACTTAAACCTGGGACAAAGTGGCAGCTTTTTAAGAGCAGCGCGAAGGAAAGTCAATGCTAAGCACTGAGAGGAGATCAAAACCGGGACCGGGTGTGTTTAGCTCGGACAAGCCGGAGTTAGCCGTAAAAGTTAGCGGTGAAGGAGGGAGAGAACAGAGAGGGAGAGTAGAAGGTCTTTGTGGGGAGGAGGGGGGTTTACGTTTCGATTAGTTAAGAGCAGAGAGGCTGTGATTCTGCTCAGCTGGAGAGAGAAAGTATCGACGTGGATTCAGAGAACCTCGTCTTTCCCTCCCCTCCGGTCCCTCAGGTAGGCATTAAAACCGGGCCGAGCGATGGAGGGATACAGAGACGGAGGAGTGGAGGCTCCCCAGAGTCCAGCCGGAGCTTTGATACACTGGGGTTTCTCACATCAGCCGCGGGGGCGGGGGGGGGGGGGGGGGGGGGGGACGAGGGGCCGCCGCGCCGAAAACCACCACGCTGTCAAAAATTAATCGCCGCCGCTTTACTTTTCAATTATCAATTCAGCGTCGAGCAGGGCCAGGCTTACGGCGGGCTTAGGGTTACTAACGGCGGATAAGGCCCGGGCTTTCTCGGATCGGCCGGAAGACGAGGCGCGTTAGCTCAGCTAGCTTAGATCAGAGATGAGCACACGCACTTAAAGAAGAAGGAGGCCATGTTTGTGGGTTCTCATCCCACTGTCAGAGGCCCGAGCACCAGATGTGGGGGACCCCGGGGGGGGTGGGGGGGCAGGGCTTAGAATGGAGACTAAAAAGCAAGTAAGTGAACTTTTTTCTTTTCAGGTTTTAGGAGGAAACGGAGATTTGCGTGAAAATGAAAAGTGCAGATGCTGTTTTGGACGATATTTATATGCTGCAGAGTTTTCACTAAATGAAAAGCAGAAGTTTAGACAGTCCACAAACATGTGATCTTAACTTTTATCTTTTAAATCTGTAAACTTTTTTAGTTATGCGGATAATCAACCAATGAGAATTTCACTCCTGACCGCTAAAAACACTAAGAACAACTATTTTTATCATGAATTCGAATTTTTATACACTTCTGAAAAGTGTTTTACAGGGTTTATTTTTCAAAAATCATGAACAAATGAAGAGTTCTCATAGACGTTGCCTATGGCCTCCTTTGGCCTTGGTAGCAGCTTAAATTTTTCTGATTTTTTTTCTCTTTTTTCTGACAGTTTTTCTGGTTATTTAGTCTCCAGCCTGGCTCCTCCACCAGCTCCAGTCCTCCGGCTGCTGGTGGACGTCTGCAGGCCTCAAACGGTTTCCTCTCCCCCTTAAGCCTTCTTCCATCAGCCCTTCTGGAGACTCTCTAAAAACTCTGATCTTGAAGAGTCCATCGTTAAAAACCCAGATAAGCACAGTAAGATTTCACCTTTGACCTCTGAGTTTGTGACGAGAACGAATTCTGGAAAGTTTCAAAGGTTCCTATCTGTCGTGGGTCTTGGAGGATTGGTGGAACATGTCCTCTTTGAGCTCAGTGTGTGTGTCCGCGTGTGTTTCGGAGCTCATCTGCATCTGAATGAAGAGTCCACCGGCTTGTTCCGCCTCCGCACGTGTCCTGCTCCTCTGGGAGTTCACCTTTGACCTCAGCTCTGCTCATCACAGTCTTCCTGCTCCAGTCTGTGTGTGTGGAGGGGGGGGAATAGAGGGTGGGGGGGGGGGGGCTCCATCTGTCAGCATCTGTCATCTGTCAGCTTTAGGGGACACACGTCTTTCTTTAGCAGGGCATTTACTGATGTCAGTCAACCGCGAATCCATCCTCATATTCAGTTTTTTTAAGATCAACTTTAGGCCCAGGTTATATTTTGCCCAAAAGGTGTTTGGCCTTTTTGCTCTAATCCAAGGTTATGACCAAATGGTGTTTTTCAGCTGTTTTCCCAATGAGTGAATGACTCTTTCCCTGAATAAAAATACTTTTTTAGCACTCGATTCTCAGATAACATGAATTCATAGCTGCTATTTAAAGTAATATAAGTTACAATGTTTTCATCGCCCCCTTTCTGGCTGCCGTACAATACTACAACACATATGTTGCCTGCTGTTGTCAGAGTTTTGTGTAATTCTCTGCGTAGCTGGTTTAATTTACCGAATTATCTATGGCGGCTGGGAAACAGCAGTGTGTGAACATATCCGTGCTAAGCTAACAACAAAAATGTATTGCTTATTTGTTTATACTGTACATTCAACTGTGCTAATAGTAATTCATTTTTAATGGTAACACAATCAGGAAGATTTAACTTGTTCAAAACAGTTTGACAGTTACTTATGTATGACATTTTTTGGTTTTTTAGACAAATAAACACAAAAATTGTCACAATTGCAAAAAGAAACTCAATTACATTTCAGATCAGACTAATTACAAAGCAAATATGGGTGTAAGAATCTATGAAAATACAGGAAAAATACCAACAAAGGCCTTTTTTTTACTATCCCACAGAAGCTTATTTCAAATGTGTCCTGAATTCTGATTTTCGATTTAAACTTCTCAAAGCAGTCTAGTTGGAGATCTTTATCCCTACAAACCATTTTAAGTAGTCCACTTATCCCCCCAGCATCTTTTCCCAGAGCCTCCTGACAGCCGCACATTTAAACATCAGAGCCTTCAACCCTCTAAGTTCTCTTTAATCCTCAGAAAGTATGTGCGCATACTTAAACATGTGACAAAGTCCTGGGGTGTCGACATTTAAAGAGACATTCGAAGGAAAGTCGATGTTAAGTGCTGAGTGAAGAGGAGATCAAAAACGACGCATTTAGTGTGTTTAGGCCTGACAGGCCTGAGTTTACTGGAGGAGTGAGTGAGGACGGAGGGAGAGGGGGAAGTCTGAGGCCAACCCTACAAACTCTGGGAACAAAAGTTTAATGAAACAATTAGGAAAGATAGTTATCAGATCTGTATGAATTCTGATTGTGTCAATAAAACATGGAGGAGATCTAAATTGAAAGTTTCAGAGCTACACTTTCTGTTAGGACAGAACTTGAGGTATGTTTGCTCATAAATAAAACAGCTTTAGCTTCTCTGTTGAAGATGCAGCAGCCGGAGTTATGGTGAAAACTACAAGGAAAGTTCATGTTTCATGTTTACCTTATGTTGACTCCTGTCCTGGAGATTTTTTCTCTTTTGGTTCCTTAAGGATACCTGGTTGTTAATTCCTTTAGGAAGAGTCGTCTTGCATGTCTGGCAACTGTGGTTTTAGAACCAGTAGGAAATGCGACAATTTCCTCAATCCCATCAAGGATGAATCTCCCACTCCTGTATTCATCATTGAAATTGTATGAATTGCAATGTCAACCATCCTCACTCATCTCTTGAGAAGATTCTCCTTTTGATCGATCCACATTAGGGCCCTTTCCTGTCTCCTGAGAAGGTGCCTAGCCCTGTCCTTACGGAGAATCTCCATGGGACTTCCTTGAAGACTGAGGAGTAAATCAGAATCCCTTTGTTTGTTGCTGATAAGAAACACAGTGGCCTTTTCCTTTCCTTTATTCACACTAAGTTATGTAAGGGGACGTGCCTTTCCATCGGCGTGCACTCACTTGAGTTTACTCTGTGATCTGCGTCTTCGAACGCTGTTGCCTTTGATAAAACACCTTTATTGGACAAGATTGATCTTCTCTAATCATTAGGAAACTTTGCCTCACTCATTTAAATAACTTTTTCCATAACACTCCTCATATATAAAGCTCTTATTGACCTTCATATGTTACAGACCTCAATACGACATATTGTCCCAACAGAGAAATGTGCTCTCATACAGCAGGTCTGCTTGTGGTGGCTTAAGTTTGTTGAAGAAAAACTGGAAGTGGATCCTTTAGTGATCAGGCCTGGGTTTGGGTACAGTTGGGTATGGCTCGGGTGACCCTGAAACATCTGGGAGGTCTCCCAGTTGTGCCTTTTTCAGGAGCTACATTTGGAATCACTATTGGTATTAACATGTTTTATCTTCTCTTCAGGTGTCCTGAGCTCCTGATATGCTGTTTGCTGTCCATATTTCTTGTCCTTTCACACCCCGGCTGGTCAAAGCAAATTACCCCCTTTCCTGAATCTCTTTCTGCCTAAAGCTCCTTCCTTTGAAAAAATTTTTTTTTTATCCCTCAGTTGCCTCATGCATGTTCAGAATGGGGGATTGGACTGAGGTAAAGATTCATTGCAATTGATTGGTTTCCTTCACTAGAAACCTTATTTTAAATTAGCTCTGTATGAAGTGGACAAATTTAAAATGAATGTACTGAAACTGATTTGAGTATGATCCAAGTCAGAATTACTCTGACTTGGATTCTAATTGTCTTGAATTGGATTGTATATATGAGGTGCCTAGGGATGATATTGGATGTCTATGTATGTAGAATCTAATTGAACTGAACTGAAGATTCTCACTGAAACACTTCTATATGTCATATTCTTTACAATACGTTGTGCACACTGTGGTATGTGCAGTTATTATTGGGAGGAAACCCTTAACACAGTGCATTGATAATGAAAGTGAAAGTAAGTTTTTCTCGTCACCAGCTGGTAACCATTAAAAGCCCCGTCTTTATTTCCAGCCAGGCCGCAATCCATCAATCCACATATACATTTTGTAGACTTGCCGAGTCCCATCTGAGATGTCTCCGGGTGAGTGTGTGTGTGTGTGTGGCCGTGTGTGTGTGGCCGTCAGTCTCTGTGATTGTTATGGCCCCGTGAATAACACATTGTACCGAAAGCAATAATTGAAAATCCGAAAGACCAAAAAGAAGCATTTGAACTAAGAACCTCATTTTCATAGCTACTTCTTCTACCCAGCCAGGAGAAGTCAATGGCTTTGCCCAGTAGAAACATGCATACAATATTTAAAAAAATATTTTCTTATTCTGAAGCTGGCGAAAAGCTCTTAGCTTCTTCGTTTAACGCTCTGTTGGTGAAATCAGATCAATAGGTTCTGGTGTTTGATGTCTTGAAGGCATATGATTCTGCTCCTAACTGCTGTGATTTGTACACCGGAGGGCATAACGATTGATCACGTTTCCAAACTAAGAGCTCCTTGATAATAAATATTTTATATCCGCGCAGATCAATGAATGACTCCATAATAATGTGCGAGTTGTTGTGAACTCATCCCGGACACAGATGATTTCAGCGAGACTATTGATGGACTGTTTATGAGCCGCTGATAGAAGATGAATTGGTTTTGTGGTGTTGCATCCGCTCTGAGAGTCAGAACTGCTGCCCGTAATCACATCTCAGATGACTGACATGTGGCTGTCTGCAGCCTGTGCAGCAGAATATTGACACCAATGAGGAAAGCATTTGCAACCTTTAAACAATCGTTTACAGCCGTTGGAGTCTTAGTTAG
>CAJRST010003335.1:1645665-1668431 GCA_907169785.1 Menidia menidia | reverse complement strand
CCCCCCCTCACCCCCACCCCCCCACCCCCTGTTCCCAGTCCCTCTATCCATTTGCCCATCCCTCCATTTTAAAGTTCCCATCTCTCTCAGTTTCTCTCACAATTTTGGACGATACGAATTTGTAAACCAGTGAAAAACTATTCGACATTTTTCTATTTGCTAGAGCTTCCATTCTTCTATCATTTCCTTCTGTCATGCTGGTTTGATCTTATTGTTTTTATTCTGTAAGTGAGCAAAAAAAAAATCAGAAAACAGTCCAGTAGGCTTGGTAATGCCTTTTTCTGATGTTTGACAGCTAGCTCAGCATCACGCTGTCTGAGTCTACACGTGTTGTTGTTTCTAATCTTTCAGATTTTTAAACACTCAGTCAGGCCTACAAGTGAGCAGATATTCATGGGATCTGACACCAGATTTGGTCGGTCGTTACCTGCCGTGAGTCTGAAAGGTGGACATTTTAGGAGGATTCACGAGGATTGATTCCTGACTCTTGAATTCTGAAATTTAAAACTCACATGATGCGTGGAGCATTCACTGCTCATGTTGTTTTCCCCAGTACCTTTTTCCTCTATGACCCATCCGTTTTGCCTTTGATTTCCTACTTACAAAGTCCACGCTCTTTTCTTTTGTGCATTTACTTAGTCTCTTTTTCTCTAACTGTGTTCCTCCTTGTTGTCCATCATTTACATTTCCCAATGTCGGTTCCCCTATCTAAAGTTTGTGTTGGAGACTTGTCCAATTCTCCCTCTAACTTTGTGACTTTCTTCTCTTTATTTTACATTATCTCATCATATACATGATTATGTCATGTTGTCTTCTCCTTTTAGTTTCCTCGGTTTTGATCTCCCCTCTTCGGCCCTTCAGCTTTATCCCCTTGTTGTTGAAACATCTTTGGTCTCGTTCTCTTCGATGTTAAATCTTCCCGTATGCCTCTTCCTCATTGTCCTCTCCTTGGTGTCCTGTCCCTCTGCATCGTGTCCTCCTCCTGCTGCGTTAACTGACTCTGAGTCTTCATTGATTGGAGGAACAAGCGTTGACAGACTGACAAATAGGCTTTTTATTAAGGGAGAGTCTGTGCCTGGTAGCCAGAGATCGCACAGAAGAACAATTCAATTGAGCTCAATAGACTTTATGCCTCCCTACAGGGCCACTTTCATTACGGGCATAAAAATACGGAATAAAGGGAAAAAAAACAAACAAAAACTGGACATCGCCTTCATGAATTGAGCCAAGTGCAGAGTCCCTTTGTGTGTTTTACCTGCTTTACCTGCTCAGGCCTCGTGTGATTGGATAATCAATGATTGATTGTAAATAATTGATGTAAATAATGACATGGATTCCAGATGACTAGCTGTCTGTACTTTGTATTAAAGGAACATTAATTTATATTTCAGGTATTTTAAATGTTTTTTAAATAGTTCTCTATAAAATTAAGGGCTACATGAACAGGTGAGTACTATGTTTCTGTTCTTGTTGTGACAGGATTCAGATGTCTAATATGCAGTTTAAATATCTCTATGGAGTGTGCAGATTTGTGTTAGATCCCAAAACATTTAGCAATTAAAATTAACTAAAAATGTACTTATCAATAAAAAAAAAAAGCTTATGTTTACTTTTGATTTTGCTTTATAATAATCTGCTCTTATTGATAATGTTTTTTACTGAGTAATTGACCTTGATCTTTTTTTTTTATCTATACACAATCATTCATGCTGTGATTTTATTGTTTTTCTTCCTTGATCCTCCTTTTGTCTCTGTGTTCTTGGTCTTTTTTCATTGTCCTTGTTTTTGTGTTCCTGCTCATTATTCTGTTCTTCTTCAGTTCCCATCAAGTCTGATCATCAGCTTTCCTCACTTCACCTGTGCTTCTATCTTCAGCCGTCACCAATCACTAATCATTCTCTTCAGTATTTAGACCCCATTTTTCCTCCCAAGCTCTTTTAAATTCTCGTGAAGCCATTTTGTCCTTCGTTTGTTGTTGTCCTACTGTGGTTTCTTGTTTTTGTCCTTAATCTGTTTTTGTTTCTTGCTAGTTTAGTTTTTGGTTTACACTCATGAATAAGTCAGTGTTTACTTCACCTCTACTTCCTGCCTTCATCCTTGTCTACATTTGGTCCACCTTCTCATCATTCTCACTGACATGAAGCCAACATAACACAGACATTTGATACAGTTTCAACCACCTGTAGAGATCCAGATTTGTGTCTTTTTTTGTGACTTTTAACTTCATCCTACATTCAGAGTCAACATTCTATGGATTGTTAGTTGTGTAACTCTCACTTGTGAGTTGAAGTAAACAAATCCAAGACTTCTATTGACTGTGTTGCTCAGCAGAAAGAACAAACTTCTTTTCCAAGATCACTGAATCTTTAAAGAAGCCGAAAAGCTTGAACTTGAATTTACAAAAAGGATCACATTTCCTTGAAGAGATCTCTGGAGTAAAAACAAAGTAGGCAAATACAGATGAGATGAAATGCTGATGGTTAACGTGCACACTGTAGCATTCACACCGTAAAGGGAAATTCTGCTTTTCATTTACTGTTTTATATTCAGTTAGGGAATCTGCAAATATAAGGGTAAAGACAAACTTTTTAAGACTGTAAGAATTCTCCTTTTTGCATCACTTTTGGAGCTTTGGTTTTTTTCCCCTTAAAAATTGATAACCCTTTTTTTTTTACCCTGTTGATGAGGTGGAAACATGGTAAAATGTGACGTTAGACTTTTTAAAGGCATTGGACAGTAGTTGTTTGAAAAAGAAGGCCACTCACATTAGCTTATTGTTCATTGTTGCAGAGCACAGCACAAATCTTGTCAGTGTAATCATGCTTATTAATCTGTCATCACTACTCTGTAGGATGGAGCCATTTATCTAAATGTTACAAAACAGTTAAGGAAAATATTCATAAAACGTGAATGTGTTACTGGAGAACAAGGAATCAAACAAACTCTGTTTTGACTGTTTTAAGTAAAGAGCCTTTCTCTTCTTTATTAGAAACATCTTGTGACAGGTTTTAGATTAAAATCAACTGAGTACATCCTCCAGAGTCCTCCTGTACCAAAGGCCACAAAAAGAGCTAAGGCTTAATCTCTTCTCAGCTGAAACATGGACAGAGAACCGGAATCTTTGGATGCAAATTTTCTTTTTTTTTATCAGAATAAAAAGTCAATTCCTTGAAACAATTCACACTATATGTAAAGAGGAATTTTAATACAGCTTTGCTAATTAGAGCTAGTCTATTTCATTTGCTCTAATGTTTTTGTGCACGTTCCATGTGCTGATAGAGCTGGTTCACACTCCTTCAGGACACATTTGCTCCCCCTCAGTTTCTCTGTTGGCCTCTGTCTCACCCGGCCCTCAAGGGTGCTGTCACACCATTGGTCGGTGACATGACAACCAATTAAGCACTAATTAATCAAGCTCCAGTTGATAGGTAATATCCGGAAGCACTCGGGTGAACGTGTGCACCGCTGTGAGAGTGGATGCACGACAGAAGATGAGACTCAGTGTTAGGGAGAGCCGAAAGAGAGGCTGAGAGTAAAAGAAAAAATGGAAAGAATTAATCTTCCTCTGATGGAATTGAAAAAGTACATTACCGTTGTTTGTCATCGCTCACCCCTTATTTAAAAAAAAGAAAAAATCAACAGACATGAGCAACATTTTTACATAAAAAAACACTATAATATTTACTTCTGTTCTGTGCTCAAGTCTCTGTGTGTTTCCATTTATGGCTGCTAAAAATAAATGTGATTTTTTATTAATAATTAGATCTGACTTTCTTAAAAGTGAAGAAAAATAAGAAAATCTTTGCTCTTCAGATACCAAAATAACACTTCAAAGGTATCCGATACGATTAGTCCACCCAGAACACTTCAAACTGTACTTCTCAAAAACTGGACTAACAGACCATGATTAAATCAAATTAAACTGAATTCATAAAACGTATCATGTCATACCATATCAATTACATATCAACCAAATGATTTGGATTTTAATCACTCTGCATGTTTAGACTCAAATGCAGCAGAATCATTCTTATGCTTCATAGTTAGAATATTTAATATATTTCTATTTATAAAAGATCTTTCCGTAACATCAATTCCATTGCTAGATAAGTTATCTGTTACAAAGACAGCATTCCCTGTGTTCAGCAATTTGAAAAATGTTCATCTTCCACTTGTTGGGTGGGATTGGGAGACTTAAAGGCAAACAAAATATTTAATTGATATGTTGCACATAACTTTACCACCAATGGAACTTTCGATCAAAGTACTAACACCTTTAAAACAAGACGGCTTTTCTCTTAAACTTAAAACAAGCTGCCCAGATATTC
The DNA here is from genome assembly GCA_907169785.1 of Menidia menidia. Taxonomy (NCBI): domain Eukaryota; kingdom Metazoa; phylum Chordata; class Actinopteri; order Atheriniformes; family Atherinopsidae; genus Menidia; species Menidia menidia. The sequence goes on along the minus strand of CAJRST010003335.1, from coordinate 1,664,103 downwards.
AAACGTCCCCTCGCATGGATCCTGTAGAAAGTATTGCTAGGCTGCACATTGACTGTGTACATCCTTCAGCAGTCCAAACACATGGAACAGTGATCTACCCTGCAGTGAAACTTTGTTGGCCCTCTAAAAATAAATGTGGTAACTGTGGGAGGGCCCGAGGCCCTTAGGCTGACCGAATGGAAGTATTGATGAGAACAGAGGAGAGAGAAACACACACACATGCAGAGAAACTGTTTCAGAGCCGCTGGCCAGAGGCCACAGTAAGCGTATTGATCCATTGTTGTTTTTAGCCAATCTCTATATGCACTCACACACACCCACACACACAAAGACACAACAAAAACAAACAGTTTTTTTCTCTTTGCTTTCTGCTTTTTTATTTATCTGTTTTGCACTTTTAAGGCCACGTTCACACGAACATACTCTGATTTACAAAAAGACACTGATAAAAAAATAAAAAAACTTGATTGTGTGAAAGGGAAATCCACTCTAAAAAAATCATCCATGTACATTAATGCTACCTTGGACACTGGAAAAAGGGCTTCTGGAAGCCTACTGTAACTCGCTTTCAAGCCAGATATAACCAAACCTGAGTCAGTTCCATATATGAGATATATCTGTTGATCCAGTTTGTTTTATAAATACTGTTTCAACAGTAATGCTTTTGGCATTTTGTGTTCCTATCCTTAGACTGCCAAACATTGTAGTCACTTTTTAAATCAACCAAATTCCTAAAGCTTTATTGTAACATGAAATTAGAGAAGGTTTTGTTCCTGGTTTTAGTCGTCTAACACACATAAATGAACAGGCTTGCAGTCCCTCTCTGCATGCACAGAAATGTGACACACAGAGCAGGACTGCTCTGTTCCATGTGGTTCTTCCAAAATTGGCCAATAGTATGTGTAGATAACATGAATCAAAACAAAAATCAACTCGTAACATCATTCCCTCACAGCTCCCTGGACCACAGACTGCTTTATGCAAGTTTTGGCATCTCTGGGAATATTTAGATGACCCTTCAGCTTTAGGAGCTGTGAGTGGTGAACAAGAGGCTGTGTGCAGGGAGCTGGTCGGTCCTGTTATTGTAGTGTTGATGGAGATTATGAGATTAGAGAGATGCATTTTTAATTAAAGCAGAGAAAAAATAAATAAATTGAACAAAATGTGTCTGGAATATGCATGAATTGATGGAAGTTGTGCACCAAACAGCATCCACTTATTTCAGAAGCTTATGTCAATTTACGGCTCGAACAAAAAATGATAAACATCTTACTAACTGTGAGAAACCAGAATGAGATGAAAAGGGTTGGGACTATGTTAAGTCTCCATAGTTGAAAATAGAAACAAAATTCTTTCACAAGCTGCTGAAGAACAGAAATGACAGCACATTCTACAGATCATAATGAACAATGGGGCACGCTCAGCCAAAATGCTTTAGCGTGTGGAAAAAAAAAGGCTGGCACGGGATGTCACTGATCCACAGCAGTAGTCTCACATAATATGTATTTGTCATCTTGTTCTTATTTATTTGTCAATTTGATTTAAATAATCAATTCCTCATCCATTGATTCAATACAAAAATCAGATACAGTGCTGGTAAAACCAGCTAAACTAATTCCTTCCTTTCTTTGATGTGAACTACTGATGAAAAGTTAAAAGTGAACAAAAATGAAGAGGAAAAGCATCAACAGAATATGGAAATAATTGTGATGTGAAATTGTGAGTGGACATGAAGCCTAGAAATATGAATAGTCCTCCATATCACATAATTTATTACCTTATATTCAAAAATATATTTTTTTAGGTAATATCCACTTTTAGGTATATGTGCTCTCAGACACAGTAAGTTATTTTTCCAAACTATATTCACTTCAAAACTACATATTTATTTTTGACCGGCGGTATGACTACATTTTATAGTCAAGCTCCCTCTCACTTGGAGTAAAACGCCGGGTTTTGGCTATCACCTGGAGCCAGAGGCAGATTTGACCAAAAAAAAAAACTGAAAGCGTTTTCCAAACAGGAATATCAGATATGTTCAGGAAAATGGACTCATGTACTTCACAGTGGGTGTTTTTTTGCTGGAGGTGAGCCCTCACAGCTGGAGGTGTGTGTATGTGTGTGTGTGGGGGGGGGGAGTGTGTGTCTACAGCAGACAGCCATGCTGAACCTAAAAAACTCAACAGGGTACACTTTAGTGCGTTTTAGAGTATGCAAAAAGTTTGAGATACTCAAATCTGTTAATGTCAAATTGAATTAAATTAGGTTCTGTCTTATTTGTCATCCCAATTTCTGAAATAGTCATAATCATAGAATTAAAATATCAAATATAATAAATATCTTATCAAATACAATAAATAGCGGCACGGTGGTGTGGTGGTTAGCACTGTCGCCTCCCAGCAAGGGTTGTGGGTTCGAATCCCGGGGGAACCAGGACCTTTCTGGGTGGAGTCTGCATGTTCTCCTGTGTCTGTGGGTTCTCTCCGGGTTCTCCGGCTTCCTCCCACCGTCCAAAAACCTGCATGTTAGGTTGATTGGAGATTGGGGAAATTGCCCTTAAAGCTACTTCAGGATGCCATTTTTTGTTATTTTTATCCACCACTATCAGCAAAATGAAGCTTACTCAGTAATTATTGAGTTGACTGAGTTAAGCCAGAAGGAGCCAGAGAAGTCTTGTATCAGACAGGATAAATGTGGCAGCAATGAAACAAAATTAAGGATAAAAAAGCAAACAGGCAAATTGCAGTTTTGACCTTTGATGGAATACAGCTGGACAGAAGTCAACAGAAACAACAACCTTTCTAAATAGCTTACAAATGTGCAGAATGGTGGGGTGGCAGCAAAATTAAAATGATAAAAAATACTATTCACGCAAGCCTTTTATTTGTAAGGGGCCCCTACATAGAGTTTTTTTTAAACATAAAAGATATTGCATAGCAACCTGAATGTATTGTTAGAATTGAATATGATTCATTAAAATAAAATGTATAATAAAATAAAATAATACACATGTGACACTGGAGAATGTCGCTGTGTGTTACTATGGAGCAGAAAAGAGTTTGTGTTTTTCACACATTACAAGTTGTATTCTTTACACTCGGTTCCATTCAACTTGTTTTGCAATTTATTTATTTAGAAAAAAACTATCCACAACATCTCAAAGACATGCATTTGGTAAGTTTGTTGATCGACAATGTTCCAACACATCTGGACATTTAGTGTAACTTTGTTTGTTCTAATTAACCTTTTAATCGTGTCATCACTGTTACTTAATAACATGAATTCACACATTGTTCTGTAACTGTAATACTACTGGACTTATGTCCTACTGGATCTTTTTTTACTAGCTTGTGAGACAGACTACTACTCCCGTGGCTTTAATTTAACTGGTAATACAGACCAAACTCCACGAAACTGTAAATTATAGGAAGTTACACATAAAAAGTGTGGTCAGTTAAAATATGCAATTAAGTTGAACTGGTAAAGGAGTAATGCTTACTTAAACTGAGTTCAATTAATGAGTGGGAAATCATTGTATATTCTGTTAATTTAACTACTTTGTACTTTCAACTGCTATTTCATTCCATTAGGAACTCAAATACATTCACCTCACTTATTCAAGTAATGCTTACATTTTTTTAAGATGAGTTACCTCGATTTTTTAAAAGTACATTTTACTTATCCGGGTTTACAGTATAACCTGTAGACGAATACTGCACAAACTGCACAAACAGGCAGGATTTAATTTAAAGCTGAATAAAAGCAGCGTTTGCTGGCTCCACTTCAGGCTGGCGCCTTTGGTAGAGCTACCACCTGTAATTGCATCATGCCCATTTAAGTTGCACGTATCCAGTTGCTGAGTTGGTGATATTTCCTTTACAGAAAGCGTTTTACACCGAGGTGAGAGCCTGAATAAATTGTCAGCCAAATGACACGCCCGTTACATATCCAATACCTGTTGTGTTTAAACTGTCTTTAAACGGTCTTTCATAAAAAAAAACACATCATTTGTCTGGTGCGTTGCATTTACTTAGTAATCTTTATCTGATTTCCATTCTAATTCAGAAGTTTTCAATGTAAATCACAATCAGTTGGGTCATCTATGGTCAGTAAATGAGAGGAAACTTATGGGATTTAAAACTCTTTCATCCATTTGACTGATCTTTTTCTTGGTAGATCCCATCAGAAAATCTAGTCAATAGACAATTTTCCTTCATCGAGAGGAAACACACTAATTAGCTTTTAGGACTTTGGTGTTTTGGTTCTATTCTGGTTTGTTTTCTAGGTTGTGTCTTAGTTTCCTTGAGTTCTTACCAGCTTCCTGTTTCTTTACTTTGGCATTGGTCTCAGTTTCCTGTGTCTTCCCCTTGTGTCTCTGGGACTACTTCACTGCTTAAGTTCCCTCCTGTTCTCGTTATCTACTCAACTCGTTTCACCTGTGTTCCCAGAGTCACCTGCTTTTCTTCCACTACCCACTCCCTCCTCTATATCCTGGTCAGTCATTCCAGTCACCACAGATTCTTCTGTTCTCAGGACATGTTACTCTGTCCTGTCCAGTTTCTGGTGTGTCTCCTGGGTTGGAGTCCATTTTGGACACAGTACAACTTTTCCCATGAGAGGTGAGATAATGGACATAGTAGTCCTGTTGTTGAGCTGAGCTGTGTAACCCAAGCAGCCGTTGCATAATACAGAGCTATATTTCTCCAGGGGGTCAAGAGGAAGACTGACCAAGCCAAAGAAACCAACAATGAATGTTCACACCAGCCGTTCAGGCCCAATAAACCTGATCAGAGAGGATGTTTGGGTCGGACCTGAGCTGGACTGACAGGAAAAGGTGAGTCGTTATGTTCTGTAACCAGGTTAGAAGTGAAATGATTTTTCTCTTTGGTCAACTTTGGATTTCTCTAAGAGAACCACCACATAGAAGACATGCTGCAATGACCTCCGAACAGAAGTTTAAAAGATGTTCAGTTATAGGTGGGCCAATAAAAACCTGCATTTATGTACAACATATGCAGGTAGAAGTTCTGCATCTTTCCCCCAAAACTATAGTACCATGTGCACCTCATGAATTTTTCTAAGTGGGCTGGTAGATTTTATTCCAGGCAAACTAGGACTTATTGGTGTAACAAAACCAAATCAGTGGAAGAACATAGTCAAACATGTCAGTTATGATTTAAATGAGGAATGACTGGGTTTCTGTACCAATGATGACCATTGAAATGGGTACATTGTTCACATACTCCTCATGAAAACCCGAGGGACCACTAAATCTTACTAGTGTCTACTTGGGCAATTTGTGCTTCAACTGATAAATATAAGTGTACAATTACCTGAAAATGAATGTAATTTCTGTCGGTGACACAAAGAAACAAACTGACACAGGAAGTTAGTACTGTGCTGAAACTGAACTCTTACAGAAAAATGTGGCACAGGTTGCCTGATGTGGACAACCCTGCTTACCCGCTATACAACACAATTAAGTACACGGTGTGGTCAGACTTCCTCAGTTGAGCTCCAACAAATGACCACATTGGAGGTCATTTGTGCTATCGGCAACAATTGTTTATTCCTAATAAAACATTATGCAAAGACTGCATAATTCTAAATGAGAATTTTTTTCTTTGGCATAATTGAAATGTTTTTATCTTGATTTTCATATATTTTTTGTTCCTATTGTATATGTGGTCTCATTCACTTTTGTACAAAATACATAAAAATAAAAAAATAAAAATTCAATGAATTTTTCTCACTCTCACTTTAAAACTCACACAATACATTAACATGGCTTCTGGTCTGTTCCCCTCTGAATAAATCAATGGACAACATGTTGAGTTCGATACAGACAGAGCTTCTATGGATTCAAAGCCTGAATGCATGCGTGTAAAATACAGATGAACTGCACATGTCAAATTTAATTTCAAATTCTGGCAATCCCTTTTTGTGTTCAACTAAAAAGTGATATGTTTAGGAGGTCATAAGGGCAAAATGTTTATTTTGTGAGTTTACACATAGTATGATTATATATATATATATATAAAGTGGCTTTAAGTAATATAAGTATATGGAACATAAAATCCAGGCAGTGTAAACACAAAATTAACACTGCATTATTTATTTTGCATAATTCGTGTGAGAGAACAGTTGCATTTAAAAATAGATAAAAAATTTACATCAGAAGAAGCATCTAGAAGCATAAAAAAAGATAGAGAAGGGACTTTGGTGTTGCAAATTCTGTAATAACCTGGCAGAAGCTAGCCCAGTTTTTTTCAAGTTTTGATGAAGCTAATTGCAAATATCCATTGAAATTATCAGTGATAATAATTAACCACAGGATGGCATCATGAAACCTGGAACTAACAACTGATTCCTGACATAAATTTGAAGTGATCTTTGTTCTGCATGCCAGTCTGTGAAAAGAACAGGGCAATCAAGTCAACTAATCCATATGTGTGAATATGGAATGATTAATGTGACTTTAGATAGGATGGCAACCATGACTGTGACCATGTGTTGTACAGGGATCTGTGTTTTTTATTTATTTATTTATTTGAATAGGGACAGAGCACATTAATGGACATCAGTGAAAACAAATGTAAATATGCCGGATTGTAGCTACAAAGCTAATTTTCATCCGTAGTCCCTAGTTAAAACATAACATATAATAAACAATACAAGCATCACAATTAAAAGTTTACATTTTAGTGGTCACATGACTGGCTTGCTTTCATCCAGAGTTTAAGTTGAGCTCTAAAGCTGGTCAGTGTGGGGCTCTCCCGTATGTGCAGAGGAAGACTGTTCCAGATGTTAGAGGCTCTCACAGAGAGAGTGTTCTGACCAAAAGTTGTTCTTCTATGAGGGACCTCATAGAAGAACAATGCTGACATTTGTATGCAAATGTCAGCATTTGAAAGGTTGAACAGTGATGGGAAAACAGCATAATTTCATCTCTAATCTTCTAGGGCTGCAAGAGGAGTGAACATTTTGAGATTCCTGGTCTAAATGCCAAGAAAAAGAGTTTTATCTGGCTTACAGCAGGAAACACTGAACCATCCTTTGTGGGGAAAGAAAACAGTGTCATCCAAAAATTGCCTTTGTCTCAGCGACCAAAGGAATGCCCAATTATTTCTACCCTGTGGTACTAAATGTGATTCATGTTGTCGTGTATCATGCCCGGTCTGTCTTCTCTCCTCTCTCTTCAGCTCCTGCTCCGCTGCAGTCCTGCCTCACGCTGTGGAGCCGCGCTGCTTCATTACCCTGCCTCTGCTCACCTGCACCCGGCTCCATAAGCTCTCCTCACCAGCGCCTAATGGTCAGCCTTCCTGTCACACAACACAGCCGTCTTGTTGTTGTCGTTGCCATAGATCACAGGGTACACCGGCCTGCCTGTTGGCTGACCGCTGCCTTGCTGCTTTGCACATGAACAGATTCGGACCTGGCGGTTAAACGCCTTCTAGCTGCCCAAAGGACGAGGCCTCCAGCCTGCTGCCTGTCCAAGGCTGTGAGTCAGGTCCAGTTCTTCTCAGAGGTTCTGGCCACAGCCAGTTGTTCAATCAGAATCAGAAAACTGCAGCTTTTGAAAACAAAATAGTTCACAATTTGTACACGACACGAAATTCGTGGGAATTTGGTATTAGCCAGCAGGGCTAACAACTCTGAAAGTAGCGAGCCTGATTGGTACTATTCTTTCTAACTTTTTAAATGACAAAACTTGAAAATGAAATATGATCTTGTAGTGATACATGATGTTAATAACATTTGGGACAGGCTCCTGTCATATTCAGGTCTGTTTGCTAAAACGGTGATGCACTTTTCTCACATAAAACCTTTTTCATTGGTTCCTTAAATTAAATATCCGTCTGTGTAGAGCAGTGGCATACTAGATAAATAACTAAATCAATTTTAGATGCAGAATATGCATTAAACAATTAAGTTTTAGGAGTGGAAAATGTAACGGGTATCATCTGATAGTGTTCAGATACAGCATGGGCTTATTTTCTGCCATGGTGCATTTTAAAAAATTGGATTCTATTTCCCATACATCATAAATGCTACCCTAAGATTTACAAATGATGGCGCAGGGTAACCTTCAGAAATAAACCGCCTATAAAACAAACTGTTGTCATGGAAATAGACAGTTTGTCCAAACCAAGGTGACCCTCGCCAATTTATGGGGTGAAACGCATGATGTCTTTCACAAGGGTAATTGTTAGGTGACATTATTAATCACTGTAGCTGGTCTGAGTTCACCCATCAGGTCTAGTCTGTAGCACAAGTTTCTAAAAACAAATATAAACAAAAACAGAGAAACACAAAAAAGGTGTTAAACACCAAGAACAGAAAAGGAGTGCGCAATTCTTCTAGAGAAGAATTCACAAATAGACAGACGTTTTCATAACGGGAACATAAATTGGGTGTGAGACAGAGAAAAAAGAGAGAGTAAATCACAAAATGGGGGGAAAAAAGGACATGCATCCACACAGAAGACAAAGAAAAGCAGAAATGATGACATAAAGCATAAAGGAAAGCGGACGGCAGACCTGGAGAGGACGGACAGGTACAGGTGTTGACCCCCACAGAGCCTCCTGTCGTCCTTCATCTCCCTCCCCACAGATCAGCAGCAGGATGAGGCACAAACGTATGATTTGCCCCCTCTGTCCCGGCTCCATAACTCACGGCGGCGCCGGCCGCCCGCTGTCACCTCCAGCAGACCCTCGCCGGTTACGGGCTGAAATACGGCCTCCCGCGCCGTCCCCGCGGCCCCCTCCCAAACAGAGCCCCGCTGAAAAAATTACAGCAGGGGAAGTAAGGTTAATAGAGCAATCCTCCTCTTTTAATTGAAAAAGTTAAACGAGGCGGCGGGACGAGGGTTTTTATCACCGGGAATGAGGCGTGTGCACGGAGATGAATGGCAGGCTCCAAGGTTGGGTTAATGAGGACACGGGGGAGTGTGTACGATAGTGGACATGAGGGTCACATGTGGGTTCCTCTGTGTGGAATACCAAGATTCAGTTTTGGCCAGTTTCCATGTTTTCACAGTCATTAGTCAAGCCCGGGATGCTGAGGGCAGCCTGGACCACATTTAGAGAAAACACACACACACGTACACACAAACTGAACACAACTGTGCTGCTGAATTGGTCCTTTTGATGAAAGTATTTGAGTGCATACAAGAGGAAAAAAATGGTATCTATGAAGAGGAATTACCCCTAAAACAAAGTTTTCAACAGGCTGATATGGGTACTGTTTCTGTCAAATATGTTACTGGTGAAGTAGGGTGAATTAATTCAATACATCTCATCATGACATAAACTATGCAGATTATCTTGGGTTTACCATCTAATATAACTTACTCTTGCCTAACCAAAGAAATTATACAAAAGGACAGAAAAGCAAACATGTATCCTACTGTTTTTGACTTGATATGTCAAAAGATTTGAACTTTTAAAAATGCAAGGAGCAAAGGTCAACATCAGTCCAGAGCAGACTACACATGCCACATCATCTTAGTGTCTTTGTCCACTTTCGCAGTTTTATTTAAAAATATGTATCCCCATAATTTGTTAATTTCCAATAAAATTGTATTTATACAGCACCAAATCACAACAAACATCAATCTTGTCAATCAAAGGTTTTGTGATTTTACTTATTTATGTGTGTGTATGTGTACATATATATATATATGGGTTATATATCAGGTGTTTTTTTTTTCTTAAAATGGAAGCAGCGTAAATGGAACTGGAAGTGGAAACTATGATTTTTTATAGACGGTTTAGTGAGATTTATGTATGACATCAGCATGTTGTCTATTGTGTGAAGTCTCTTAAATTAGATGGATACAATTTAGAACAATCCCATTTGGGTGATGATGCAGGTTTTTTATTACAAAAGGTTCTGGTGTTGGTTATAGATCAGAACTTGTTGGATTTCCTGTTGTCCAGAATGACACGCCCACTGGCAGATTTGAGTTTTTACAGGAAAAATGTTGGGTTACAAAAACAGGGTTTCACAACAGGGGTGTAAGGGCTGGGTGTCTGCAATAGGAAGACTAAATTAAACTTTTCTCCCCCCAGTTTATGGTCACTGGTCAGTTGCTGGACAGTTAAGGAGTTCTCTCAGCTCTTTGCACATGTGAGGTCCAAGAACTATTGCGTGGTTGTTCAGAAATTTGAAGTGGGTGTCAAAAGGATTGGCCGACACACAAAATAGAACAAGAGCATGTCTTGTTGTACATCTGTTCAACCAGGACATAGAAGTCACCCTCCTTAAGAGCCCCCCCCCACCCCCATCTCCTCCACAATCATGAATAGTAACAAGGAATCTTCCTCCTTCTGTCATCAACTCAGTATTTGCCAAATCTGCCACTATGACTGTGGGGTTGCTGCATTGTTTCTCTCAGACACTTTCACAATGTGTGTGTGTGTGTGTGTGTGTGTGTGCGTGTGTGTGTGTGTGTTTGTGTGTGCGTGTGTGTGTGTGCCCTGTGCCGCATCAGAAGGACTTTATGTGGACTTGAGAGGAGTTTCTTATAAACTTGGCCAAAATTAACTTTGTCCTTATTCTGAGTTATATTTTTTTAATGTTTTCTTGGTTGAAGAGCAGTATGTGAGAAATCCATCCAGGAAAGCAGTCCTGCTAATTGAGAGAAAACTAAAGCTGTAAAAAGGGACCCACAGGATTGAGAACACTGAGACAACTCTGGAGATGTTAGAATAGATGGGCAATAAAGACATTGGCATGCAAACTCTAATTTAAAATATTATCAGTTTAACTTATTCAAAAAGAAGATAAAGCGAGTAGCATACGATTGCAATTTTACAACTGTCCCAAAAGAAAAATAGTAAAATAAAATCAGTGCTTTTCATCCGAATGTGAGTTCTTGAGCATCCCCCAAGGAAGGAGGATTTAATCACCTTGTTACAAAATGAGACAAATCAAGTGTTCCTTTTTCTGTTTAATATCTGAAACAGATCCAACACTTACTTTTAGGGTTTGTCGGCTTTCACGGCTCCCTCCTCCCCCTTTACATGTCATCATTTATTTATGGTAAGAGGTCTGCATAAAGCATTAGCACTGTTTGTGATAAACCATTAGTGATGTATTTCATTTCTCTGTAGGAATAGATGGAGCATTGGGGGCCGTTAATATCCGTTAATGTTAAGAGTCGGCGGAAAGGGGGAAGAGGTTCCTCCCTCTGAGGTGATTAGATGCGTCCATTTAGTTAGGATGCGTTTGCAGACACGCGTACACGTGTGCAGATACACTCACACTCCGCGTCCTGGACATGGCTCATTAGTATGGTGTTGAATTATCCATAGCTCTTTTCAGACATGCGATCCGTTTGTAACATTAATGGCTTCATCAATCTGTTGAGCGACAGGATTTAGTCATTCATACGCCGGTCACTTTTCCAGTTTGTGGTCTTCATGACTTCCATCAGAGAAGCCCAAGACAGTGGCAAGTGACCAAAATGATACTTGTGATTCAACCAGGACTCGATGGCTGATCAGCTATGCTGCATGGAGACCTTATGAAGTTAGCTTTATTACAACATAACATATAATCTCTACTCTGAGTGTGGTTAATTCAGGGAAAAGGGAGTTTTCCCTTTCCCTGGTCAGCCCATACATGCCCTGGTTGGGGCACAAAACTGAAGAGAAGGTGGCCTTGTGGCACAGCAGAGTGCATTTTAATCCCAGCCCTGTGTGTGTAAGAGTGTGTGTGCATATTGGTCTCAGGGGTTTAAGCAGACAGGATTAGATATGAATTAGTAATGAGGAGCATGCGGATGGTGTGACTCCATTTGTCACTAAAATGTTCATCTTCACATTTCGACAGAGAGCGGCTCAGCTCCTGTCACCGTCCGAGGTCCAGCTGCTGAAAGTCTGTATCTCTGCTGTCATATGATGCTGTGCAAAACATTTGACTAATACAAAGCAGAGATTTAAATCTACACACTTCTATTTTTAGTACAATTTCATTTTTAAGAGAGGTGGACAAAGCATGCAGAGAGGTAAGATAAAATGAACTGCTGTTAAAATGGTGTAATAAACCTTTTTGTGCGAAATCCAGCACTCACCAGACTATACCTGCCACTTAATGTTTGACAGAGGGTGTGTGTGGATACACAGCCATAATTCCCCTCAGAAGAACTTGGAGGCATGTACAGCATAAGTGAGATGGGTTTGGGATGAACACAATGGAAGCCTTTATTGTCCTGCAAAGTGGAAATTCTGAAAAATGTACATAATGTGCATTTGTATTGAGCATTGAAACCAGTACAGATGGTACTGTATTAGAGAGAAAAAAACATTTGCAACAAAAATAATTAAAAGATACGAGTAAAGAATACCAGATACCATGAAACACACAATGAACTCCCCAGAAAACATTTTAACGTTTTAACGTTCTTTTAGCTAAAGCTGCATGCTAAAATACAGCAGATTTTACAATGCATGCTTTTCTCCATATAGCAGACATACTTTTTATTCTACGTCCAAATGTTGCCTTGATCTTTCATTCCCAATTGGCAGTTAGCACAATTAAGACCAAGTCTTTCCTGTGTTATGTTTTCTACTTTCTAATTCGTTTTATGCTAAAAACGATACTGGCAAATATACTAATTTGGCTGCTAGCAGAATTTGTCGTGCATAATAGTGGCAGTTGTTCATTAGCTTTTTGAGAGATGGATTTTTTTGTATCGAACATGTTTCATTGGTGTGCCTTTACTATCATTTTGTTTTGGCTTATGACATGAATAAATCAGTGTGTCAGCAATGGCAGAACTTATGAATAAATAAATGAGCCTTGTTCTGGACGACTGTTGCATCATGGCTTCAATATCGGCCTTTTTCTTTTTTTCTTTTTTTTTTCTTTTCAGTCAATTTCTGAACATGTGAGATTACAACCTGAGTGTGTTCCAGCTCCCGGCAGCTCATCAAACATCCCAGAAACAGAAATCAATAGGTCATCATCTCTACATATTAACACATATCAGATGGGAACAAGACAAAAAGGTGTAGGAATAAAAGATAAGAAAGATGCAAATAACAAGGATAGAGGAGAGGAGGGGGTTTGCTGTCAGGAAACTTTGTCCTATAATCTTTTTTAATTCAGCTTACACTCCTGTAAATGGATTCAAATTACTGCATTATCTTATAAAGTTTTCAGTTAACTGTTAGTTAACTGTCGTTAAATCTTAGACATCAAATAGCTGTCAGCTGCAGTTTCCAAGGCAACTATATTCTGGTAAAGTTAGTCCAGTTTCTAAACCTGGGAGTGGAAGTAATTAGTACATTTACTTTCTGTTTAAGTAAAATGCTGATAAAAAAGAAAAAGGATCGTAGCATCTTCATTTATCTGCTAAGTCCAAGAACTTTTAGTAATTGGCAAATATGAATCCTTTTTGGTTCTGATTTTTTATAGAGAAACACCACTAAGGAAAGCTGGAGGCAAAACAAAAAAGTGCACAGTAGCTGTATACAGTTTAGTAACTATATCCAGGGCTCACTCTTGGCTAATATGTCTTGTTGGTGCTAACAAAGGACTCCCTCAAAACAGTTTAAGCACGCCAGTTTTGATATCTGAGAATGAATTACCATTGTTTGCTGTTGGAAATCGCTCAGTGATAACATGATGAGTAAAATGACAGGATCTCAATGGTTAAACTAGGCGGGGTGTGTGTGTGTGTGTGTCAACAGACAGTCAGACTCTTCCCTGAAATCCACTTAAAATGTGCCACTAAGCCCGAGTCAATGATTAAACAGTTCAGTCTGAGAGTTAGAGCCGCGAGATATTGATTGTCATTTTTACAGGTCATTTCCTCCGAAGATGATTAATATGTCTGTTTCTCAATCACTGCACGGTCCACAGTCTGTGATATTAAACCTTCAGGCCTGGTTTGCTGCAGAGGGGAAGGACTTGGTGAGTAAACTGAAGTTTGAATACAGTGGAGAGAATTCATTTCTGCACAAGTCCAATCAAATCAAATCAAAGAGAGCCAATAAGCATACACATGATATTAACCACAGCAGAAATATCTGTCCAAGCTTAATGTGGCACATGACAATTGCTTAATTTTAAAAATATTTTGAATGAATATTAAATATGGAAATCATTTTTACATTCTTTTTAGAAGCTTAATCTATTGTGCTTAAATCAGTGTTATATTTTCATATGAAAACACATCTGTTTGTGGAAATTCAGTCCAAAAACCTTTAGAATTTAAATTTAATAGCAGATACAACCAAAAATATAAACTTTTTGTTTTTGGTTGCTCGGCAGCAAAAGTCAGTCACATGCAAATAATTCAACAGATTTGATTGACATTATGTAATGAACTGTTCTGTATTCACATCAACCTAACATTGATTGTGTCTTCTAATCGGAGAAGCTTTCTTCTGAGAATATGGGAAATACCTGAAGGAAATGAGGCAAATCTAAAAATGTGAATTACTTAGCCTCTTATGTTCCCCGTGTGTCTCCTCGGCTTCTTTTCCTCTTTCCCTCCACGTGGCTCATTCTCTTTCCATAAATTGCATTTACTTTCATTTTCACTTTCATTATTTTGTAATGACATTCCATATTACATTTTTCTGAAATGAACAAAACCAGCAGCACCCAGCCTCATTTCTTTGACTGTCCCTGTTTACATCACCTCTTGGCCTGTCAAGTCTCTCCACTGTAAAAAGTAGACGATAAACTAACAAGGCAAACAATATTTCAGTAGTAATGGAAGACTGGATATGTGATGGGGACCACTCTCACATCTCTCTCAGAAAACGTGGTGGCTCACCAGTGTCTTTTAAAAGGTTTTTCGGACAACATGATCCAGCCTTTCTTCTTTCCTGTAGCACGTATTCCAGCTGTTAGCGATGAGTCTCTTCCTGTTAATGAAAAAAAAAAAAAGTTTTTCCTCTCAACTGCTGGCGGCCAACACATAAATGCTGACAGAGGGAGATTGAAGAGATGATTTGATCCAGTCCAGTGGTTTCCTTATCTAGAAAACTTTTATGAGTTGGCACTATATGAATCCAATTTATACAAACGATGGGCTGAATTAGATTGTAATGGACTCTGTGGGAATGGACTGTATTTTATTGAAACGTTTCCTGAACTTCTATACTTTGTTTCTAAAAGGTCTTTTGGTGCTTTTTGTTCATAAATAGCTTCATACGTAAGTGGGAAAAAATGTAAAGAGTGTACACTTGTGATAAATGAACACCTTGCTTAACCTTGCCGGACAGGTCCCCAGAGCCACACAGAGACACACAACCACACACACTACTTGTTGCATTATTCTCTTGTACATAAAACATTAGAAAGTCAAATTGCAGGGGGCAGATTGGAGTTGTGCGACCGTCACATTACCTGAGAGTAGAAAACGCATCTCTGTGAGAATGATCTTTCTACAGGGTGAGACTGACTGAAAGGTTTTTCACATCTTGTCATATTTTACAGTGTTCATCTCACAGGGAAAAATCACGGTATATGAGATCAATGGCAGCTCATATTAGGACCAATCAATACTGTTTAGAGACAGACTGATCAGTAAAGCTGTCTGGGAGCCTCAAGTCTGATGAAAAAGACAGAGAGGAGGGAGAGGGGAACGAAGGAAGGAAGTTTCAGCCACAACTATAACAGCACTGTGTGTCTGCTGGTGCTTTTTAGTTCTGTTTTTGTCTTGTAGTTGCACACAACATCAGATCTGATACATTTGGACTGATGTGTATAAAGCTATTTTCATACATTAATTCCATGCAATGTTGTAAATAAGGGGGAAAAATTAAAAATAATATCTTTGATCTTAAAGGGGAATTCAGAGACTTGGATGGAAACATCTTAAATGTAAGGCAATTGCAGTTTGTAGTTCTGTCACATAAAATACACTGACACCACTGGAAAGCGACAAAAGAAAAAAAGAAAATGATGCAGCAACCGAACCCAGAACACTGTTATTTGTGTTCCGTATTATTTCCAGAATATGGTATTTTTGGCCCTCCATACCCTGTATTACCATGTATTGGCTCTCTTTTTTCCCCAATGGAATTGGTTGCTTTTCAGTCAGTTTTTCATATTGTTTTGAAAATGTCTTTCCAAAAGAGGGAAAACCCAACAAGTGGTCCTACCACAACTATTGCCTGCAATCATCAGGGGTGTGTGCATCAACCCAGTATCGATGCCAAGGTGAGTATTGGTATTGGATTGGTACTAATGTGACAGGATCAATACTTTAGTTGAAGCAGATTTAATGTATGTGTCTTCTATGTACAGATAATTTAAATAATCCCCAAATGCCCAGTATCACCCACCACTAGTAATTTATGGACACTGTTTATGCTCCTCTGGATCAATAAATAAAATGGTTGTGTGTATTTGTACTTGTGTTTTCTATGTTAACGATTCATAAACAAAGAGAAATACTTGTAGGGGTCCAGAATTTTTAGTAATTACCATGGAGGAGCCCCCATTGTTTATAGGAACTTCATGAGGGTCCAGTCTTTGTTTTGTATTTAGGATTATGAGTGGAATTGTGTCAGTTTTAAGATGGAAAGGGGACTATTCATTACGACTCCAAAGGTGAATAACAACAAAACGTGTGTGAGATTGATGATTGTCCAGCCGCTACAATCAGTGGTCAGCCTCCACCGCCTCATCCACCGTCCTCTTTGCTTCATTCTCCTCACTTTGGCTCTAATCAACGCACCCCGGTCCCTTAATCTCTTCCCCTCCGCGCCCCCCTCCCCTTCCCCCCGACCCCTCCGCTGCCTCTCCACACCTTGTTGGTCAGTCCTGTTGCTTGGCAACTGCTGATCTGTCTCACCATCTTATTCACACTCACTTAGCAAGGTGCTGAGAATATGGTCAGGGAGAAAAGGGGGGGGGGGGTACATAGAAAAATCCAGTGTAGAGGCAGAGACAGTGGAGAAAAGACTGGAGGAAGAAGGAAAAAGAAAAGGACAGAGAAAAATTACAGACACTTTAAGAAGGGGTGAATAGATATACACACGTCATTTCAAAGGAACAATAAATGAGATTTTGAAAGCATTAGAAAAAGAGGAATGTCAAGAAATGGGGGAAATTGGTACAAACTGAGTAGCACAGGAAGGGAGGGACGTATAGAGTTTGAGAAATGGCTGGAAGAAGGGAATCTAAGTTTTGCAGCATAAGGACTATTTCCGCTCCCATAATTCTCTCATTCATCTTTTCTGCTCGCTCCGAAATGGAACAAAATTGATCCCATCCCAATGGACACAGAGACTGAGGCTGAGTTCACCCAGTGGTCTAGACAAAAATAGTGTAAATTAACACAGGAGAGAATAGGCTAGCTTTAAGATAATGAAACGAGTATTTTAAAAAAGCATGCCCCCATAGAGTGCATCCAATACAGATGAATAGAATAGAATACTTTATTGATCCCACATGTGGGAAAATGTACATGTTACAGCAGAAAAAAGGGGAAAATCAAAAGCACAGTGGAGTAAAATAAGGTTATTTACAATGCAACAAAATAGATCAAGGTAAATTTATTTATTTTAAATTTAGAATTACATTTTAAATTTCAATATGATCAAAACCGTGTGATCAAATATATGTAGTCGAAGTGATTTTACTATTGAACAATATCTTTAAGCCCCAACAGTCTCACCTGACTGTCACTTCTTTTCTTCCAACATCGTTTTATGACCTTTGTATGGGAGGTCTGTCCCAGAAATGTCCAATATCTGAACACCTTTAACAATATTTTGTAAAATTCTAATTACAAAACTACTGCAGGTCCTCAGCTTCAACATCTACATTTTCCCAGCTATTTCTAAAGTTCCTAGCTTCCCTTTGATGCAGGATACTTCCACTTTTCCCGTCCTCAGAGGCTGGGGATGGCATAAAACATAATGTACTGGTAGTAAATGTAGTTTTATCTTGACTTTCTATGACTCAATGCAACATTGTTGATTTAATCATGTTTCAAAATAAATGAAAAATGAATGAACCAATCAATCAATCAATGCAGACCACTGATAAGCTGATGTTTTTTTCTTCAATTGTCCTCAAAGATTCATGGAACAACTTAAAGCAGGTAGCTTTAGACTTGGAGCTTGTTACCTGAAAGCAGCTCAAAGAGAGAGAGAGAAAAAAAGAGGAGACAGTGGCCGTGGTCACCAGCTTGTTATTAGAGCCACAACCTGATTGAACTCTGTGTCCATGTCATGTCTGGCCAGTTTGGCTTTGCATGGCTTTCCTGTGCTGTCTAGACACACACACACACACACACACACACACACACAGACACACACACAGACACACACACACACCCAGAGCTCAGTTCATTGCTGTCTGCTGTCTGAACTGTGAGTGATGTACAGCATACCTGCTGCCCTCCATCGATACGGTGGACATAACAAAGTACCACATCCTACTCCATTTACACCTCAGCCCCAC
>CAJRST010003335.1:1595912-1624336 GCA_907169785.1 Menidia menidia | reverse complement strand
CATACATACATACATACATACATACATACATACATACATACATACATGTAGAAAAATAAATAGATTCAATTAAATCGAAAGCTAATGTTTCCTATCTCGTGTAGTTCAAAGGAAAATTTCTCTTAACTTTGGCTCCACACACACAGATACACAGGAAAGCTGTTTGTCCTGAAATGCAAACAGGGATGAAGTCAGACCGCGGCGACCTTCTGGTCGATGCTGTCAGCGAGGGGAAATTCAGAGGTCAAAGGTTAAGCAGCGTCTTCTGAAGCTCTGTGAGGCTGCCAAGTGGAGGAAACACTAACAGTTCAGAGCAGAACAAAGCCATCGGGTGTCACCTATTAATAATGAAACAGTTTAGTTAGCGTGTACATTTCACCATGTTTGCTCAAGATA
The DNA here is from genome assembly GCA_907169785.1 of Menidia menidia. Taxonomy (NCBI): domain Eukaryota; kingdom Metazoa; phylum Chordata; class Actinopteri; order Atheriniformes; family Atherinopsidae; genus Menidia; species Menidia menidia. The sequence goes on along the minus strand of CAJRST010003335.1, from coordinate 1,623,940 downwards.
CTAAAATATTATTTTATTATTTTAGTGACTAACTACATCTCATCTGTAAGAACAGTCAATTATGGCACATTGTAAAAAAAAAAAACATACATTAGTTCAAATCACAGAAGAATAAATTCTTCTGTGGATTTTTGTGGATTTTTAAAATAAATACTGCAAAATGACGTCTGATTTGATTAGCAAAATATCTAGCAAGTTGTATATTATTTGAAGAGTAATGACTACATCACATTGAATTTTATTAATGTCCTTTATAGTTATATTTTTTGTGACTAAATAAAGTATTCTTTAAATTTGATTGAATTCTTAAGAGTAGTTGTCTGGTAACAAACATGATTTGTTTGAAGTATTTGCAAATAACTCTATGACATTTTTATTTCTATTTATGTGCTGCTCCTTTCAGATGTTTTTCCACATTACAAAATACTCATTTAACATTGGAAATAGAAAACGAGGCATTCGAGGTCAGAAAAACATGATGGTTTCCATTAAAACTGAACCTGCAATAACATATTTATCAGAACATCCTTTTCTGGGATTACTGACTCACGAGTTTACCCAGTTAAAACACACTAGAGTTGTTTGGACACATGAACCAGATATCTTGTTTAAATACGGTTAAATGCCTTGCCACTGCACCAGAAAATGTCAGTGGTTTCCCACAGAGGCAAACTACTCAAAGCCCGCTCGTGCTAACTTTTAGGCTCAATTAAGAATCACCAGCTCATCTGATATGTGTGTGTTCAGACTGTGAAAAGAAGCCAAAGTTACCGGGGCAAACCAGCTCATGCATGGGGGCAAACCAGAGTCCTCTCTCTGTTGGGTGACCTCAATCCCACTGCAGATGAATCCATTTTTATTAGAAATACTTTTACTCGCTCCGAACTGCTGAAGAGCTAGAACCTGCTGGTTAATGTGATTATATGCACGCCGGGCTCTGGAATGATCAATCATATCACAATAATATGATAATGGACACAATGCAAAATAATCATTACAACATGAAACCTAAACAGTTGTGCGCGTAACTGATGGTCAGTAAATGCATCCCGTTTTTGAAGGAGGTGTGTTTGGGAGCAGGCGCGGGCAGAATGTAGGTCAGCGTGTATGTAAACCAGAGGGGTCAGATGGCGTGCGCTGGGGTTGGCTGACCTCTGACCTTCTCAGTCCGGCCGCATGTCATCAGCAGACCAACCTGCTGGAGTCAACAGCTGGATCTGAAACACACTTTTTTCATGTAAAACACCGGGAACTGTCCCTATTGGGCAATAGGCACAATTTGTAAAATGTATACGATAATCAATACATAAACTGATCAGTTGCTGATCAAAAGTCCTACATTTCTTGTCTTTTCTTACATACTTATTGAAATGAGTAACATTAATACTCATGGCAGATAAATGGAAACAGAAAACAGAACTAAAACTATTACATGTGTGAATAAAAACACTAAGGATTGGAGTAAAAGCCGATATAACAAAACTGTTTATAACAGAAAATGCTTGTTTCATTGTTAAGAGCTTTTCACCAATAAGGTATTTCAAACTAAATGTAAGTTAAAAAAAAAGAGTAGCCGTAAAATCACTTCAGCAGGACAGAGTTAGAAAAATGGACAGTATGAACTAACTCTGAAATGTGACCGGAAAATAGGCAAATGAATATATACGGTGTCAATGTGCTCAAAGTGATTTTCAAATAGTTTTAAAGAATGTGAGATTGTAATTTTATATAAAGAAAAATGCATCCCACCATGTTTGCAATATCAAAACATTTTTCAACTAAAAAAAGAAAAATGGTAAAAAAGTGTTCAGTTAAAAGAACAGTTATTCCATAGACTTAATAGAAAAACACCTTGTGAAAATTTACACTTGCACCAACGGTGACTCATTTTATTTCAAGATGAATAATAAACAGTCACATTACAGCAGAGACGTCCAGCTCAATGATAAAATAATGATTTTCAATTAAATAAAAAACTTTAAAGCACAAATGAACAATCAAGCACAAACGAATGGAGCAAAAAAGGAATTTCTTCCTACATAAAAAAAAAAATCTACATAAACCTAAATTACACAGACATTTCCAATGTGTGCCTTGTTTTTTTGGAGCCCAGACCCCCGTGTGTCCGTGTGGACTCTGGGAGGGCCACACCATCTGCTCCAGGACCCCCCAAATCCCAAACACTTCATGTGTTTGGGATTTATGGGTTTGTTGTCCTGATATAAGATAAGATGCCTCTTAAGCAGTGTGTGTGTGTGTGTGTGTGTGTGTGTGTGTGTGTGTGCGTGTGTGTGTGTATGTGTGTGTGCGTGTGTGTGTGAAGGGGAAAGTGGAAATGTGTGTACTCGATTTTTAACATCCAGCATAGGCCAAGCTCAACTGATCTTTTAAATGTGAAAAAAAACAATATCTAATTTTAATAGAATGAATACAAGAAGCATGAGAGCAAAAAACCTGGAAATTCAGAGCTGCTTCATTTATGAAATATCAAACAGCAGCTTTGCTTCTCAGCTACAAAATATTAACAGCGCTTCTCTTCCTGGTTTTGATCAGCGGGATGAAAACTTAGAGACTCGACCGCCTTCTTGACAAGACTAAATCAATACATCAAATGTTCTGATTAAAAGAGCAGCATGCCGGAGGACATTAAATAATCATGCAGGACTGAAGGAGGAGGAAGAGCTCCTCCTTCAGTCCCGTTAATGAGTCGGGACTCTAAATTCCTGCTCTGACTCTGAGTCAACAGGGGGGGAAATGCTGATAACACCTCTTTTGTTTTTCAGAAATGATCTACCAACGTTATTCTAACAAATCTGGTGGTATTTTTCAGCTCTTTATTGTGATGTATACAGAGTTTCTTAAATGCTTCTTTCAATAACATGAATTTATTCTGATATATTTGAGTTTTTCTGTTTAATCCTCTTTTAGTCTATTTGTTCTTTTATGCCAAACTGGCTTTAGTTTGCCTTATGTTATTCATTCTAATGATTTTCTAACATATAGTTTTTTTTTTCTTTCCCATTGTAAGCTCATTAATAGTCTCCTTTGAAAAAATACCAAAAATTGACACCCACTCAGTTTTAAAAAACAAAGTTCACGGAGTGACAAATACACAGATAACTAGAATATCTAACATTTTCTATGATCACTTTATGAATTAAATCACTCAAGGTTGGTGTGATTGTTAAAAACTGACTGAAAATAGGAATATTCTGAATCAAATATGAAGAATGGGCAGGCAGTAAAAAGACCACACATTAGAAATAGATTTTTTGTGATCCTTTACTTGTTTTCTCATCACATAAAAGTGGTCCAGAGGCAAATATGCCAAAGCACAAACCTTGAAGATAAACACTAAGAAATGCCACAAAAATAAGATATTTGAAGCACATTTTTATGACGCATGAAGATATTTCTGTTGTAAAACCTACACTGAGAGGGGACATGAGAGGTGAAAGAAGAAAAGCATCTTCTAAAGACCATAAAACTGTCAAAACATTGCAATACTGAAAAACACTGACTTAATCCAGGTTGGTCCGGAACGAAGTTTGGGAAATACTCCAAATATGGCGTTTTCAGTCCTGAGAAATCAACAGTCTGATAACAATCAATCCTCTCCCTGCTGCTTTGGTTTGGGCAGGTGTAATTATGCAGCCCCACACACACACACAGACTCACACACACAAACTTGACTTGGCGGTGTTAACTAAGTACAGATGAGAACTAAAGCAGTCTTCGGATTACTGGGCCGCGGCTCTGAGAGAAAACCCAGCTCACGTGGAAGTTCATCACTATTATTGATCTGAATTAGCATGAGCTGCTGCTGCCTGTGGCCATGTTCTCTCTGATGTTTGCCAAAACACACACGTGTGTGTGTGTGTGTGTGTGTGTGTGAGATCCAATGGTCTGCCGTCGTGTGACTGAGGGGAGTTAATGAGACGAGATGATGAGCACATTTGTGTTGAGAATTATGGGAAATATCTTCAAAAGAAAGATAAATGAATGGATAATTGTCACATTAGTTTTCCTGTATTTTGTCCATTTAAATGAGGAAAGAGAGAATTACGTTATATAACGTTTAAGTGATTTGAACTATTCAAACTCAGTCAGAATATTTTTTGTCAATCCCAAAAGAATAATTACAAATTATGCATCTTCAAATGAAGTGAAAAGTATCCAAACAAGGTCATATTATTTGTTTTTTCAAGACATTTTTAGACCTAAAGATACATAGGCGTGTTATTAAGTTATTCAAATTTAATCAATTATTTTTATGACCTGATAAATACATTTTTAAAAGAAATCTGATTGATAATTATTTCACCCAGGATTTGATTTATACTTTTTGTGCAAATTGAATAAAACTTTCTGTGATGAAATCTTTTTATTTATTTGCATTATATGTATATGTGTATAAATACATATAAAAAAAACGTCTCTCTCTCTCTATATATATATATAAATATAGGTATATTCATATATGTGTGTATTTCGGAATATGGGTTTTGGTTCAGATATAACTGAAAGGCTAAAAAAAATCTTTTCAAAGATCCTTTTCAAATAATGACAGATTTATAACTTTCCTTACAATTATGGGTAAAAAAAACTCTGCGGCCTTTCCCTCCACATCACCGTCATAGTGGGAACTAAGTTAGACTCCAATTAAGTGACTGTCCAAAAATGTACGCTAGCTAATAAACAAATTCATCAAAGCGTGAGAGGAAGGCCTGTTAAAGGAGTGTTTATTTAGAGCTGGAAACGCAGGGATAATTGTGTGCAGTCACATTTGAATACAGCAGGTTGGCTCTGCACGCGGCCATTGTGCTCCCATTAAAGGCTGATTTCATGGCCAAAAGATCCGCAACAAAAGAGGCAGCAGGTCTGAAAAGTTTGAAAAGACCGGAGTAAGTTAAAGGAGGAAGGGAAACGGGGGGAGAGGGGGATAAAAAAGAAGGAAGGGTGTTTGATTTCTTTTAAACCTAAAAGAAGCTTATATTAGACTGTGTAAAAAGAATTATGATAATGATTATTACCATTATTAAATTATAATTATTCGTATAACACATAAAAAATGTAGATTTTTTAATACTGATTTTTATGTCCACGTATTAATTAATCATCAAAGATTTTACATGTTTATAAGATAAATGAATTTATCAACCCCTGTAGGCATAATTATTTAGGAATATGCTAAATATGATGGTATATGATGTTTTCCTAAACACAACACATACAGACATATGATACTTTACATTCATCATGTATTAAATGTTTAAACTTATCAGTATGTCTATTATCTGAATATAATTAGATGAAAGTTTTTGGTCTTTTTTAATAACACCAATAAATGAGTTTGTCAGAATAGTTGAACTTTAACCGTTAATAGAATTGCAATAAATAAATTAAACAAAATGTGTGTGCTCTAATTCCAAAAATGTTAATTGAGAAGATCTTTTTTTTTTTGCAGAATGTGTGTTGTTTTAATAGCATTTTGTACAATTTTGTACATGGCCTGCCCCCATATAGTTCTGAAACCTTGTTTTTGAAACAACATTCAATAAATGTTGGTTTCATCTGAAGCAATGTGTCTGAGTTTATTTTAGTCATCTCAAGCTTTTCATAATCTCACTGTAACACAGAACTTATGCTTTCCACTGATTTTTAAGTACCACAATTTTTCTAATTTCCATTCTTTTCATCTTTTGTGGATCAATTGTCTATGATCTGGAATTCAAAAATACTACATCGTAATGCTTTTTTCCTAATCTTTCAGTCTTTTATTGGTCTTTGGTCATTTAATCAGACTTGAAGTTAAAGTAAGAAGTAGTAACATGGCCTTTTAATCGATCAGAATTATCTCCATGTCTTCATCTCTCCTCCCCTGAGGACATCAACATATTAGTCCTGTTCTATAGTTCATCTCCACAAATATGGCTGCTGTGGATTTCCAAAACAAGTGAAGAGGACTCACCGGCAACTAACCACTGCAGGAGGAGGAGGAGGAGGAGGAAGAGTACAGCCAGACAGATGGACCCCCTCTTTAAAACTGCTGGGTCATTTAGAAAAGGGAGGGAGGGAGGGAGGGAGGATGACACTGGTTCCACCCGGAGAAAAGCGAGGGACAGGGAGAGTCAGTGGGACAGATGCGAGGCAAAGCGGACCCGTGTTTGTCACTAACGCTATAGATTAGCATGTGGTCTCCAGCACAAAGCTGCAGATCAATACTGCAGCTCTGCAGGCAGCAGATGGCCCGGGCCGGGGAGGGCCGGGGAGGGCCGGGGAGAGGACGGGGCAGTGACCGGGCAGAGCCCAGGCCGGCCGGAGGAGGAGGAGGCAGAGGGGTCAAACGTCCGAGCAGAGCTGCAGCTCGCCACGGGCCTCACCAGGACTCACATCAGCAGCTCCTTATTCCAGTTTCACATCTCACACACGTGGATTATTCTGATGTTTGGGTTTTCAGGCTTTGGTTAATGGAGCTGCAGCTCTGTTTTCCCCCCTTTGTTCATAAAGGGATTCTTTAAGAGGGGAATTGATTTGAGGAAGATCAGAATGATGCACATAAAAGCCTCCTATAAAAAAATCAGGAAAATATTTCATGGTGTAAAACAATTGTAGAATTTTGTTTAAATTATTTTTAGAAATACTCTCTTATCAAACCAATGTTTTTCACCCTCTTGTTATTGCATCACAGGGTTAAACATATCCATAAATGCACAGAATGAGATTTGTATCCACCTGTAAATATTACATTTGAAATGTAATGATATAAAAAAAAACAACAACAATAACTATATATATATATAAAATAGTATCTAATATTTGGATACCATTGAAACATTTTTTCTAAATGGATTTAAATCAGTAAATGCCAAAACTCAAGCCCACGTATCAAAAAAATTTAAAACTTAAAAGGTGCATATACGTCCACCTGATAAAAGCTCCCTTCTGTTTGTGTAACGTGTTCAAAGCTAAAGCTCTGTACAGAGTTTCTGGATAGAAATATCCATACCTGTTTATGAAATGTCGGTCCTCAGCAAAAATCCTCTTCCTTACAAATGTATTAAAGATGTAAAAGATAAATAAATGAAAAGAAAATGTTCGTTTTTTTTTGCTTCTATTCAGGCAGTGCTAACAGGAAGAAAAATATGTAGAATTATTTTTTACAAGTCCTTTGTATTATCTTTAATTTAATCTGATCTTCAGCTGTGTTTGTGCCCAGCAGATTAGATTATGAATCAACAATGAATCAGAAGGGATTTATGAGCGTGTGTGTGTGTGTGTATTGATTTCTTTACAGCCTTTCAGCCTCCCAGTATTTGCAGTTGGCTGTGCTGGAATAGTTTAGAAACTTGGAGGGCCTCATGGGAGCTGTAGTTTGCTGGATGTTAGGATGAAGTGGTTTTATTCTTTTTAACATTGTAAAACTCTGATAGGAGATAAGGGCTCAGGAGACTCACTTTGACCATCAGAAATGCTGTAAGGCATGCTCTGAGAGCAGAATTTTAGCCACTAGCTGGTGTTAATGTCACTATTTTGACTCTAAATTCTGTCACTTTGTCCTCCCGTACACCTTTGCTGTCTCCCTCCCTGTTTATTTAACCCCTTCCTCCCTTTTTCCTCCTTTTCTCCTCCCCTGCTTTGTTCCTTTCCTGATCTCCTCCTCTTCATCCTGCTGGTCCTGGGCTCACCTTCCCGCTTCAGGTGGGGCGTTTAGAGGAAACGGCCCTGACTCTTTACGTCCAGCTCTGTGGAAGGCAGCTGAAAGTTCCACGCAGAGAGAAGCAGACTCAGGTTGTCCCTGAGCAGACCCCCTGCTCTGCCCTCTGACAGCCGATCAAAAGGGGAAAATGGGTCAGGCTTCTGTTCTCCCGGCCCTAATTACACAACAGTCTTTAAACAAAAGCAACATCTGCCCAACTACCCATCCACCGCCTCCTCCTGTCTTCCTTTTGAAACTCCTCTTTTTTAAGCATCCCCACATTCTCCTTCTCAATGCCAAGCTCGGGCAATTTGACAAACACTATAATTTTCAATCCAGTGTCGGCAGAAATGGGGTCCACGCGTCTAAAACGACGAGGTTTTCAAATCCAGCCTTTCAAACTATGAGATAGCAACCATTCTTTTCAGGCCATTGTGTTGTCCTGGGGAGTGTCCCATTAGTTTAATGGTACTTCGTCATTTTAATCCTAACCACGTACATTTATTCTAACTCCGACCCAGAACTCCTAACTGTAACCGTAGGAGAGAAGTAGGAAAGTAGATAGTGGAGAATGGACAGCGGAAGAGGTTGTAAAGGAAAAAATATACAATAGTTATCTCCATTTTTAATGTTGAGGACATTGTCTTGATTACAAAAACTTAGTTTTGAGAACTGTTAAAGTAAAATGCAATTAAAGTTCCTTTTGTTTCGAGGACAAATAAGTTAATGCGTTTTCCATGGGGATACATACATATTTTACTATCTGTCATAAGATGGTATTATGTGTTTTTTTTTATTTACCTGCCAAAACTTTGAAATTTTGAAAGAAATATATGTACAACAGAATAAAATAAAATAAAGTTATTTTCAACAGACAAACCACATTCCATATTCTCCAGAAACGTACTTTGAACTGGATAGGATATTACAATTAGAATAATTCAATAAAGAGCCTCTAAAATGTTTAAAAGTTGATATTGAACACTCCATCAAGGTGTTCCAGAAAAGGAACATGCTTTCCAACACTGCTCCTCATTAAAAGTCATCGGCATTCATAATAATATTAATTCTGATTATAAGGAAAAGGATTGCTGTGTTTTATTACATTAGTGTGGGTTCACCTGGGTTCAGGTAGAGCTCTGAGGAGGAACTCCGTAATTGTTTTGTGTGTAAGTGGACTCAAAGGGAGCTGGGCCAGCTTTCTCCCGGTCTTTCATGCTTTGGCAATCTGGGCTCCAGCTCTCGGACTGCGGGCCGCATTGTGTGAAGAATTTTCACACAAAGTGTGAAATTGATTTTGTGGAGCTGGAAGCACTCGTGCGCTTGTATGGAGCATGTTGCAGCTCTAAAACACCCATTGTGCTGTGGACACAGCGGAGCGATTAGCAGCTGAAGAGTCAGATATTTCCCTCAAGAGTTGGCAGAGAGCAAATAAGATAAGACTGAATATTAGACTTCCATTTTCCAGCTGTCCACAGATAGAAGTCTGAATGACCGATATTGCTGCCCTGCAACAAAAAAAACACAGAAAAAAAACAGGAACACTGTTATCCTGTTATGAGTTATGAAAACCATTTGAAAAATCCCCCAAGTGAAAAAAAAACATCAGGATGAGTGACGAAAACTAAATGTCCACAATTTATTTTTAATACCAGGATAGAAAAAGACTAAACCGAGTATTGAGGTAAAGAGGATTCCTACAAACCCCAAGTTGAACACCTTGACCTAATTCTAATTTATAATTTAAGTAAAGGTGTTTTTTTATTATTGTTTTTTATATCAAACTAAGCTAGGTGTAAACCATCTTTATGGCCGGAGCTGACAAGTACAAAGGGTCACCACACTTAAACCGCCATGTTAGCGCTGGACGCTGTGCATGCATGGGGGGGGCGGAAGAGTAGTAAGTGAGTCCAAAATGGCACTGGGATTGATTTTGTCCTTATCTTTATTTTAATTTTTCACGTTGGATCAAAGACAGAGACAGCCAAAGACAGCCAGAGGCTGACATGGTTATTTAGCCAGGATTTGTCCTTCAAAGTGTAATGAATTGTAAAGTGAACCGGCTACAGGCCATAATGCTCTCTCAGTGCAGCTCCCATGTTCAGAGGCCGTCGATAACATCCCAACACCCTAACGCGCCCTTTTACTCCGCTGAACTACACGCATGAGGCTAAACAGCTGCTCACATCTGTCCCACACAACAGTCGGAACTCAATTCACTGTTTCCAAACCGATTCTGAGAGATAAGTTTAAACACAACAATGATTTTTGATTAGATACTTTGTGTTAAGCATCATGTTACAGGGAAGTAGTTAATCCGTGTTTTTACATGATGCATTGACTGTGGTCAATATGACCACAGTGAGAAATTCTGAGGTAAAAAGATTGATTTGGACTATTTTTTATGTGATATTTCATTTTGCTTTTGTAATATCACTTTGTTACCCATTACAATTACATTCTATTTAATTTCATCATGTGTTACTATTTTAAGTATTATGTGATAGATTATATTACTAAGTATTTGTTTACACTTCGTCCTGAAATATAGAATATGATATGGTTTAAATTCCTGTCACGGAGCATCACAGTCCCTGATTGAAACTATACTATAATCACATTGCAGTGCAATGCATCATGTAATAGCCTGTGTAGTTATGGAGTCCATCTCATCAGAAAACAGAAAAGTCATGCATTTTTCTACATCTCATGTCCACAAATGCCCCAATTCTTAGGTAGAAACTGTATATTGGCAACATATTTGTCAGATTAGTTTAGTTTAAGTCAGCATTCAAGTAAACTAATAGGAACTACTAACCAAGACTGGTAAATGATTATGTGCTGGGCATGTGAAACCAAGTCCTTGTAATTTGAAGCTTAACCACTTGGGAGGGTGTTAGAAAAATAAAAATAAAATGGAAGGTAAACATGTAATCTCTTAAAGTGTGACCTGCAGCGTGGGTGTCAGCAGAACAATCCTCTTTTGTGTTCTCATAAAGGTTTGTGACTATGACAATAGTGTCTAACATTTCGGGGGTCATGTAGCTAAACGGTAAACTTGACCGAGCATCAACATCATCTCATTTCAGTAAGTACCATGTCATTAGATATGTGTCTCTATTTAGAAACGGGCAGAACTCCAAAAAAGTGCCAACAGTTGAACAATGTTTGACATTTTATGCCATGCACCTACATAGTGTGAGACCATCAACAAGTCCTCCCAATTAAAAAACTATAGACATATATATATATGAATAAATATCAAAACTAACACATGGCAAATGCTGCAATAACACTGTTTCATTATTGGATGGACATCAGATTTCTGATTTTCACAGCAAGACATGAATTTGACAAGGATGCCATCTTTGATCACTTCCTGTTTGGGTCTGAGCAATAATACTTTTTACATTTTGTCATTATGTCAAACGTATTTTCTTATTAGACTGCAACACCCCGTGGTAACTTGTTTAAGAGGAGGACAACATGGCTTGTACATGAAAAAAAGTTACATATTCATTTCAGTGTTTTCAGTGAATTGAGATATTTTTCTATATTATAGGACTTTTATGCCATTTAATGTCAATAATTCCTCTGATATCTTACTGTCTTATTTTTATTATATTGAATATATAATGTTTTGTGTTATGCATATGACATTGTGTAAAATCCTGTGGTGAAGTGAAAGTCTGTAGATTTTTAGACCAAAACACATGGTTGCTCTAAGGGTGAGGTCACGCATTGAGATGTTCCCCTATTTTCTGAGGAGTCACATCACACGTCAGCTAGTGTTATGAAACTTTACACACACATAAAAGTGTGTAACTCCCAGTACAACAAAGGGATTCCCATTGTCTCTAAAGGACAGTACAACAGCCAGGCTCTCAGAGCTACAACCTGACTGTGTCATGTGGTGATTTCTAAAAAGAAAAATCGAATTCTTGACAAAGACAAAAGCCTTGTTCCTTTGTAGAATACAGAACAAATACTGCCTCGTGTTAGGGAGAATTCTGCTCTACACTGTGGGTTCTAGTCTTGTCATGCATTTATCATGTGTTTTTTCTTGTCCCCGTGCTTATTCGAAGCAATAAAGCAGCAGCAGGGGATAAGATGAGGGCTGAAATTAGATCAAATTTTAATGATCCCTGCGGGCAAATTGCTTCTTTGCTGCAGGAGCTGAGGAGAAAAAAGAAGCACCGTCACTTTGTTGTGAGCGACTCTGGGTTTAAAGGATGTTTGAGTCACACACAGTGGAGAGTGTGTGAATGAAAGACAAATGTAAAACAAATTTAAATTTGGCTGTTAAGGAGTTTCTACACAGACTGAATCAATTTAATAGAGTCTTTAAAGAGTACTAGAGATTTTTTTCATGCTTTCATGCATACTGAGCCCACTCAGAGAGCTTTGTTTGCTGAAAGTTTATGAAGAAGAAGCCCAGTATCACTGTATTATTATTAATATTTGTTTTATTTTCATTGCTAAGAGTCATTTGTTGTCCTGTAATTTTTCTTTATATTAGAATTAATTCAGGTTTTATCTAAATTCCACATTTATTTGATGTAAACACATCAAAATATGACTTTTCTTCACCATACAAAAGTAATTATTATATTTTAATATCATTTTAACGTATTAAAAAAAATTAACATATACTCATGAATTAATTTGTATATTCATTTTATAGAGATTTTATAAAACTATAAAATCTCAATTGTTTTTTAACTCTAACATCTGTACCATTGTAACATCTTAGAAATTTCACTAAATAAAGACGTTTAGTCCAAATTCCAACCGGATCACAGTCAAAACCCAAAATGACCACGGGCCATCCTGATTGGCCAGTGGGGCACCAGGCCACGCCCTTTCACACACAGTTCCCCTTTGTGATTGGTGTAGTCCCCCGTCAGTCCAGCGGGTGGCGCCCCCCCCACCCTCCCCCGCGCGCCCCCGCCCCCCCCGGCAGCAGGGTGGGTTGAGCGGTCAGCTAGGGGACCGTGGACAGCTCCCGTCTGCGGGGCAGAGCAGCACCGGAGGAGGAGAGGGCTGGACATGGGGGAGCCGCCGCGCACGCCCGCACGAGCGACATAAGCAGGCTTTTTTCATGTGCGCGCACACGGGGGGGAGACACACAAAGACACCGAGCCGGAGCGGCCTCAGGAGGACGGGGGAACAACCGGAGGAGAGAACCAGAGGGGGGGGGGGGGGCACGGCCACCGACCCATCCCGGCGCATCCCGGGAGAAAAGCGGCGCGAGAGGAGGGGGAGAAGACGGAGAAACGATTCCGCTCGCCCCGATGGACTGAGAGGACAGATGAATGAAGACTGCTTACACTAACGCCTATCGATGCCTGGCCAAGGACCTGGACGCTTACGCCATGAACACGGACATGACGATGGACGGCATCGGCAGCCTGCATGGCGGGGTGGCCGTGAGCTCCGTGGCCCCTGACGTGGAGCTGATGAGCGGCCACAGCCCGCACCACGGCCGCGGGAACGGGTCGCTGGCGGGGGGGGGACCCGGGGCGGCGGCGGCGGCCGCGGCGGCGGCGGCGTCCACCCTGCGGATGCACCAGGACCTGGCCGCCGCCGCCGCCTCCTCCCGCTCCGCCATGGTGTCCGGCATGGCCACCATCCTGGACGGCAGCGGGGAGTACCGGCCGGAGCTGTCCCTGCCGCTGCACCACGCCATGAGCGTGCCCTGCGACACCTCCTCCCCCGGGATGGGCATGAGCGGCACCTACACCACCCTGACCCCGCTGCAGCCGCTGCCCCCCATCTCCACCGTGTCCGACAAGTTCCACCACCACCACCATCACCACCACCACCACCAGCGGCTCTCCGGGAACGTCAGCGGGAGCTTCACCCTGATGCGGGACGAGCGCGGGCTGCCGGGCATGAACAACATCTACAGCCCCTACCACAAGGACCACATGTCCGGGATGGGTCAGAGCCTGTCCCCGGTGCTGGGAAACAGCCTGGGCTCCATCCACAACACCCAGCAGGGTCTCCACAACTACGGCACCACGACGCACGGAGGCCACGACAAAATGCTCAACTTCGAGGCGCACCACACCGCCTCCATGCTGGCCAGAGGGGACCACCACCAGCACCGGGGCCTCGGCGGCCCGGCGCCCGGGATGATGCCGCACCTCAACGGCATGCACCACCCGGGTCACCCGGCCGCGTCCTCGGCGGGCCACCACCCCCACCCCCACCTCCAGTCCCCGTCCCACGGGCCCGTGCTGGCGTCCACGCGGGAAAGACCGCCCTCCTCCTCGGGCACGCCAGGGGGGAACGGCTCGGGACAGCTGGAGGAGATCAACACCAAGGAGGTGGCGCAGAGGATCACGGCGGAGCTGAAGAGATACAGCATCCCCCAGGCCATCTTCGCCCAGAGGGTGCTGTGCCGCTCCCAGGGAACCCTGTCGGACCTCCTGAGGAACCCCAAACCGTGGAGTAAACTAAAGTCAGGCCGGGAGACGTTCAGGAGGATGTGGAAGTGGCTGCAGGAGCCCGAGTTTCAGAGGATGTCGGCCCTCAGACTGGCAGGTAGGAGACCGCCGGGGCTTTAGTTTGAGCCGAGACAGCGTTTCCCCGTCCACAATTTGGAGATGGAAGGAGGAAAACCCCCCTCATTCTCCTGTCTCCAGCTTTGTTTTGGTTTTTTCCTCCCTCTCCAGTTCTCATAGGGCTGCTCCTCTCCAATTGAGGCGCATTGAATTTATTTCGGATCGCCGGTGTTATGATTACCATTATTGATCAATAACAAAAAGGGATCGATAAGATATGACAAGGTCATGGGATTTCCCTCCAACAACCCCCTCTCGGTTGAGCTGCACCTGTAACGGGGAAACAGCACTTTGACTTATTACCGGACAGCGGTTCTGCCGGAAAACGCGCCCGAGCGACGCTTGAATTTATCGGGTTGAGAAATGAAAAAATGAAGGGAGCTTTGTCGGCACGGCTCATAGCACCTAAGTAGGATTTTAAATTACATTTAGAATATAAAAAATATATCCTAGAGGTGGTTGATGACCACTTTCCTAATGCCAATATGCAAATTCCCAGTTAGGAGCGTCTTTTTTTATTTATTATTCCACTTGATTTGATGAGAGGGAGAAAGTCTTTTGTGTGATGGCCAGGGTGTCGGAGGGTCTGTGTCTGCTGATGTGGGGCTATAGGTGGGCCGGGTGCCCCCTCTAGTGAGGAACCTGCTCCCTGTCCCATCAGAGAGGCTCCATTGTCTGCAGGGACTGGGGGGGGTGGGGGGGGGGGGGCCCCGACCCAACCCTGGGTGGTCTGGCGGGGGGCAAATTTGGAGAAGTAGTTTGTAAATCGGCACGTATTTACCGGGGTGTAATTTTAGAGGGACGTCTTTATTGTGGTGTTGTGTGTCTGTGGCGGATTCATTGTGAGAGAGTGTCGTTTGTGTGTCTTTTGTCCGATTCTGCTGCCATTGAACTGATCAAATATTATAATCTACCTGATATATTCAAGTTTTGGACTTTAAAACGTTTAATGTAAAACAGATTAAGATCAAAGTTCTTTAAAAAAATATTTTTTAAGGTATGTTTTCAGTTGTTACATTTAGATTACGAACCTAATTTGCTATGAGGGAATATTGACTATCACTAGTGTCTTATTTAATTTTCCTAACAATATTTTAAAACCAAAAAAAGTGCAGTCAAGTTATTTTTCAATCAACACATTTTTTGTCAAACGTAGAAAACTATTCAAATAAAAGCAGCAGCAGAGTGTCTGCCATGAAAATTATAAAATATTATTCTAAAAAGTTTTCTTTCAACTAGGCTACGTTAAAAAATGAGAATATTAATGAACCTAAGTTGCTGTTTCTGTTAAAAAAACACCTCACAAATGAACCTCCTACATGTCTGTCACACATTCATAAAGATTAAACAGCCCACTAAAAAGTTGATCTGGCTGAGAACTTTTCTCCCAAAAATTAGCTTTTTTCTTTTTGGACTTCAAATATAAAACTTATGGTTTGTGGTTTTCAGTAAATTGAAAATAATTTTTGTTCGTATCAAATCCTAAATTGTGAGTCCTGATTCTCCCACTTAACACACTGGCTGGTGACCTTTTGTTCAGATTTCTAACTGTTGCACAACCAAACACGGAGAGTTTTGGGCCACGGGGACATTAGTTAAAAACATGCTCTCAACTGGCTCCACAAATTATAATCTCATTTTAAACTAATTCTTGTCGTCATTTTAACATACACAACTAATCTTAGGAATCTTTGCTGCAAGACTCCTAATTCAGTTCTTGATTGAGATAAATGAAGAGATTGATAAAAAGCTTCCTGTAATTGTCCATTATTCAAACTTTAACTTTACTATATATTCATGAATAAATTCTAAAATCCATCATTATACTCTTATGAGCTCTTAAAAAAGCAAACAAGTCAAAAGCAAATAAGAAAGCTTCAGATAGGCTACTGGGGAAAACATGTGAAATACACAGAAAATGATAAAGTCACATAAACAACAAACTCAACAATAAACAAGGAATGTACTTGTCATGAAAAGCAGGATTTAACATTCAAAATGTCCTAAACTGGCTTCTGAAAAGTGGTAATTGCGTATTTTTAATATATTTTAGAGTTGTCAGACAAACCGAGGCTTTGAATGTTGCTTTAAGGGATGAAAATCAATTTACATCTTTGGCTAAAAAAAGCCTCTAGACCCCTCAAAACATTATTCTAATATACAATGTCACATAGCTGATAATATCTACGATACATTCATTTTTTTTCTCAGTCAATAAACCAATTTTGGTTTTACATAAAAAGGGAGACACATTCCGGAAATCAAATTAAATCAATTAAATTCTTGAATATGCCAATTTATTCTGGAAATTAAATAAATAAAACACACCTTTTTGCTTCTATTTCACAGTTTGTGTCGACGGCTAAATATAAAAAACTTCCATTCATATTTCCAGATCTCGCAAGAGTTCACAATGATTTTCCCTCTTTTACCAAATTTGAATCATGAAACTGACTTTCATCATGTCAAATATTTGATCTTCTCTTTTCTTCTGAATGCAGTGTTTTTACCATGATTCATTTATAGAAATATACCAGTATGGATAATCCAATCAAAATCAGCATTTATATCTTCTTTATGCTTTAAGTTTCAGCCATTTTCCAGAATGAAAATGATGTAATTTCATGTTAACACCAATTTTCCTGTAATCGTAGATGTAAACCATAATCATATGGTTACATAATCAAGTAACAAATAGATACATTCTAATATATCACACATATACTTATTTTTGCTGCAATAAGAAAATAAATATTTGTCAAAAAAGAGTAGAAGAATATGCATATATAACAAAGTTTCTTAAATATATACATGACAATGAGTTTATGTTGACTACTTAATATAATATATGATATTAATAACATCTTTTTCCTCTAGTATTTTTTCTCATCTTCAACTCTTATTGCGTCTGAAATCAATTCAAATAACAATATTATGAAGAATGATGAGCAACCTCATATTATCAATAACTATGCTCTAATCAAATGTAGGGTTCTTTTGTTATTAACAGGGGCTTTTATTTCATGTTTTTATGCTGCTAAATTAGAAACATGTCATTTAAGATAGTAGTCTGACATTTCCACTAATACCATTATAATCAGAATGTTTCATTGGTCGGTGTTCCTTTAAAGAAGCTTTATTTAAGGCATAAATGTGACTATTTTTTACAATGCATTCAGACAGCCATGCTTATGCAAGCTTTTTAAAGGACTGTTTCATAAAGAAGTGCTTAGGGTAGCGGGAATATAATTAAGTGCATTGTTAAGGGAGGATTGGATTAGGACTGGAAAATGAGAGGGTCTTTGCTTCTCATGGCTGGTGTTTGACAGTTTAGGTTAATAGGAAACAATCGGAGTGACAAAAGATGGAGGAGGTGGCCTGATGAAAACAGGAGGTGCGCTCATGTGATCTGCTCCCCTGTGTGTTATAAAATGTCAGGAAACAGTGTCATACACTCGGATTTTTAAAAGAGACACGCTCGTTTGCTCTGGCTGCCTCATTGGGGGGGGGGGGGGGGCCCCCTGTCTCTGTATTAGAAAATTACCTTTAGGAGAGTTTTTCCATCATATAGAAAAAGACAAACCAAGACTGAAATTTGGTGGCAAAACCAAAATGATCTCTTTTACACTTCTAAGCTTTATATTTGCAGGCCAACATGGCTAATCCCCCATTTAAATGCCCCAACTCACAACTTCTCTACTCTAATTCCAAACGGCGGTCAAAACTTAAATTCTTCGAGCTGATCCTTTTATACTCAGATCAGGTATTATCCCTCTTTACGGCTCACTGAAGATTATCTGAGCCACAGTACACGCTTAATAAACAAAACCTGTTGTGTGGCGGTCTTAAGAAACGTATTAGGACGTTCTGTTGGCTCGACTTAACTTGCAAATGGCACAAAAATGTGAAATAAAGACAAACGTTCTCATTTTTTTAAGCATCAAACGTAAAAACTACACTGTTTAAACGGTAATAGTTTAGACTAATGTTCAGATTTAACTGAGAATATGTGTGTGGTTTGGTTGCTGAACAGTTAGCTGTGTGACTAACAACAGGATAATGGATGAGTGAGTCACTTCTCTGTTTTGTGCATATGTTCAAATCCCTGCTGAAATCAGCGAGTAACAAATGAGGAAGAAATCATAAGGAGTGCGTACCCTCTTTGAGTAACTAACAGTTTATTCCTGCTGCCTGTTTTTTTTCTTTCTGTCCAGACATTGAGTGGATGTAAGTTATCGTGTCAATCAACTTCGAGGTTCATGTAGATATTAATCTATAACGCTGTCAGTGTTTCTGGCAAGAACATGAACCATTTTAGCTTTTTTTCCGAAAGTGCAAGCGGTGTTGAATGTTATCACAGAGGACGGATCAATTTCACCCATTTTGAATGCGAGGCTTTGTTTTTCTTTTCCTTCTGTGTTATTCATTTACCACCTAAAATGTTCTTCTTCTCTATTGGCGCCCGGCTCTCCTTAGGTGAATGTAAAATAAATGTAGAAACAGGAGGAGCGATTCCAACATCAGCAAAAGCTACAAACATCCAATAGAGCGGAGGTCAAAAGTCAGCAGCAACAATGCTGAGGCAATAGATGGAGCAAATATTCCCCTGATCCCGAGAAGAGCAGAGAGGCAGCATTAAAGGGAATGGGAGAACTGAGAGACAGCCTTATTTGATTTTTCCTTCCTCGACTCTTTATATTATTTACAATAATGTTCTCTTTGTTCATAGCAACACAGGTAGCACTGAACAAAACCGGAGTGTAGTCCATCAGATCCGGTATTCTCCTGGATTCTCTAATGCATTTAGACATATGTTGATGTTTTGGTGCTTTATTTCTTAATATTCTCAAGCATTTAATGAGATGAGTGCAAGTTTGGCCAAAATTAAAGTGAATTGTTTCTCAAAAAGACAGATGCAAACACGTGATACATTTCTTAAATGACTTGCAAACAAGTAAATACATTATTTCTGTTTATGTTCAGGTTAAGTGGCTTTCCTTTGTGCATTTGCAAGGGGAAAAAATTAAACCATTGAGATAAAACACAAGCAATCTACTATAAGAAAAACAAGCTTTTTCGTAATTCATCGTTTCTTATGATAAAAAAAAAATCTTTCATATTTTTTGGAATGTCCAGCTGACAAAAGAATCCAAGCAGTAATTCAGATTGATATTTATCTGAGAAGTGGATAAGTATAATTATTCTAATGATCGTTATTTTCATTTAAGTTAAGCAAAGAGACAAGTTGAGCATATTTGGAGCTTTGTTTGGCTACATTTTGACGGGTACGATGACCAGAAACCTTACATTTCTGAATTGTAGAGCTGGAATGGGTTTCCTGGAGTCTGCCGGAGACTCAGCTCCAGCTCCGGGGGGGTTGGTGGTGTAGCTTTTGATGAATGCATTCTCATCTCTGTTGTTGCTGCTACAAAAAAACACATCAGTGAAACGTATTTTTCTGTTCTCATTGCAAATCTGTTGGCCAAGGCATTCAAATTCAAGTTTCCCATCTCATCCTGGTCCGATTAACACCATGTTACATGGTATCCCAGGTCTGATGCAAAGTTTCAATGATCTGATTAGTCCCTAACAGATAGGATGTTTTTGCTAATGGTGGCTGTGTCTCTGTGTCTTTGGTGGGGACACAGAGTGGGGATGTCATGGTCCTAACTGAGCACCATCAGTGTGAGAAGCTGGACCAGAGCTGAGACTGTGTCGAGTCAATATTAAAAGGCAAAAATAGGTCCTTATTAGCTGGAGCCAAACAAAGCAAACCCCGCAGTCATGTTTTAATTGTGGAGAGCACGGGATCTGCTGCCGGAGCAGATATGAGTTTCTGCTGCAAACATCCAGCTCCGGATGGATTGATTGGACGAGACTGTGAATAGTGGTAAAAATATCAAACTCCCCTTTCCTTACATTACAACACGGGATTTTCAAGCTAAATTCATCTTTACTAGATGGACTTCTTATTAAAGGTGCTCATAACTGATTTAAATGCTTTAAAATGAAAATAAAAAGTACCTGTCACCCAAAAGGAAAGTTTAAAAGATAGGTTTGAATACGTTATGCTATGAGCCTCTCTCTCACCTTCTGCTGTCCAGCTCTGAATCTGTGTCTTTCTCTCGGTGTTTTCTCCCTTCTTGGCCCTCTCTCCCCATCACTCTTTTTTTGGGGGGGGAGGTATTATGTGATCATCGGGGGAATTGAACACAAGAGCAGAGGCAGCAGCGGCCCGATGAATTATTGATGGGAATCTCAGCGTGACCCGCCTCGGTCTGCTCACTTCACTTCTTCTTCACCCCGGAGCCGGGTTAACCAGGCAAAATGGAGGCAGAGCCGGGGGGGGGGGGAGCGGGGCTCCATTGTTTGGATGGAGGGCAGGGTCTACCTGGTCTACCTGGTGTATTAAAGATGACAGGGAAACTAAGTTGCTCGTAGTTAAACTCAACTACGAACTAAAATGTTCTCATGTGAACCAGTTAGAATCAACTCTTCTTACCTTCTGTGTGGAGTTTATGGCACACTTTCCCATTCTGACCACCGTGGAGCACAGGAATGTGATATAATGACCTTCTAACAAGCTCACTAGACTCATCGGGACATATCTTTTGTTGTTTTTTTACGTTTTCTCGGATAATCAGGTCCAGGATATCAGTGTCCGTGTCCTTTTATGAGACGAGATGTATCCACTTAGAGTCCAATTGTGCTGAAAATCTGAATGACTGCGCCTAAATATTTTCCATTTTATGCATCCTGCTGCAAGCAGACACAATGCATTATTAATGCGACAGACTCTCCTTTATGATCCGGATTACCAGCAGTTACCGCGCGCCCGTGTGTGTGTGTGTGTGTGTGTGTGTGTGTGTGTGTTTGGTCATACAGTTTCAGACTGTGGGAACACAGCTTGTGTCCGTTTTCAGGGCTTCTGCTCTGACCTCCTGCATATGCACAGACTGCTATCGATCGGTAATAATGGATTTCGGACTACCGAGAAGAGACTTGTGATGTTTGTTTGTGTCCACGCGGAAAGATATGACAGATACTGTTATCACTGTTTTATCCTGTCAATAGCAGTTTTGGGGGCTGGGAAGTGAGAAGTCACAAAGTCTGTTTTCAGCTATTACTGCATCACTGTATTACAGGATTAATAAAACCAAAAAAAAAAAGTTTGTTTGAAGGCATAGGAATAGTGGTTCCACTTCTGATAAGTAAGAATGACAAACGCTAACCAAACCTGCATTTAAGGGCTAAGTTTAATTGTCAGAGTGACTAAATCCTCATCAAAACAGTAGAATGACCAGGATGGCCACCGTAGGCTGGCTGGAGAATAGCCGGGGAGAGCAGTGCTGTGGTTTTCTCACCAAATTAGGAGGCCGTGTTAGTTTGGAGCAGCAGAAGTGTTTCCAGATGAGAAAATGGTGCTGTCGCAGCTTTATTAGGCCGGTCAAATCAAAGGTGACACCTGAACTCTGAAGTCATCGAGGCACAGCGGTCAGAATACACACACACACACACATCGTTAGAAAACAGCAAAGCACTACTGAATCAGATTGAAAAAGTTATTTTATCGCCTGATTTACGTCGAGAACTGGTTTGTTTGCAAGTAATGGAAAGCTGTATTTCAATCCATTGTTCATAAATGTTCACAACTCATTTTTTTGCTATTGTGTGAGTAATATTTACTAAAAACTGCAAGTTAGTCCTTGATGGAGTCCCTGGCTGTTGACTTCTTTCAATTTTTTTGACACTTTAGAGTATATTTATGCATCTGGGGCTTATATCTTAAGCTATAATTGCTCATATTTATATTTTCACTTCATGTTGACCACATATATTTTTGCTGGAATCAGAAAATGAAATAAAGGGCTGGACTGTGTGAATGCAAGGCTTGGTCATAGTCGGGAAATTGTTGGAGGATTTGGGTTTATGTATTGAAGTACACGCAGTACCTCTGAATAAACCAAATCCATTCCTCTATCCCGGGAACGCGTGGCTGACTCTATGCTCCGAGCTAATTTTCACATTTATCACGTCTTTTTCTTCCTCTCGTCGCTCCCCTTTCTGCGGGCTTCATTAGTATTGCTGTCACAGAGCAGCTGAAATAACTCTGTTGAGAGGCGAAATGAACGAAGACAGGCAGGACAAACCTATCAGACTGCAGGCAGGGCTCACTGTCAGAGACAAACAGGATTAAAACAGCAATCGAATTAAATTCAGAGCTTCGTTTCTTTTGTACAAAACCCAAAAAAACACACACAAGTACATATTAAATGTGATTTTCTTATGTCATATAATCTGATAATATAGATGTATTTGAATAAAACTGTTCATTCTAATGCTATTAAGGAAAAACAAGATGGTACTTTTCTGACTTTTTGCTTATTCAGCTCAGTCTGATAGTTTTGTTTTCTCCTCCTGTTCCTCCGACAGTCCTCTGTATGTAAATGGGCTGATGTGTATCTATACTGGATCAATACATGGACGCTCAGATGCTGGGGTCAGACATAAAAAAGAAAAAGGATGCTGATGCACATTCTTGTTTGTTTTGGGTTTTTTTCTGCTCATGCTGTCTTCTCACTCCAGTCTGTGAGTCGGCTTTTTTTCTGAGACCTGCCCGCGTCTGTGTGTGTGTGTGTGTGTGTGTGTGTGTGTGTGTGTGTGTATTATTATGCCTGTGTGAAACAGCAGTTTGGGCTTGGCCGTGCGTGCGGATGGGTGACGTGGATCGATGGCTGTAATCCCGAGCAGATTAAAAGAGCATTAATACTGGCAACGATAACGTAAACGGCGCGGACCCAGATCTCCATTGATCTGCAGGAACCTGATCCAGACTGGTTCCTGGAAGAGACGGGGGAGGGGCTGTGGACGGAGGGAAGGAAGGAGAGAGCACAAAGCAAACAACAAAGAGAGAGAGACGGCCTGTATTTGAATGCTCATACTGCAGAATAACAGCACAAATTCAGAGTTAGACGCCGATGCTCTCCGGGGTACTGGAGGAGGAAACTCTGCTCATCTTCCTCAGATTTTCCTCCCTTCTTAAATGCACAGATGGAATAAAATGGACATTAAAAATGAAATAAGTAAAGTTACTTTACTGAGACCTGAAGGAAATGGAGTCTCTCCCATTGACATATAACTGTCCCTTTTCAATGCAAGTAGCTCTTTCATCAGGCTGTTGCTGTTGGAAGGAACGATTTCCTGAATCTGTGAAGCTGAGGAAGCCTCTGACTGAACACACTTTGTTGTTAGACCACTATGTTGTGTAGAGTATGTGCAGTATTGTCCGTTATGATTCACAGGGGTCTTAATAAACGTATTTTACAGACGTGAAAATACTTGTTTGAAAACTGTACATCAAAGGCTGACTCAAACTGAGAAATGGACTGTTATACACCAGTATAAAAGGAAAACAGAAGGAAATAGAGAAATATTTGTGTTGTTGGAAATAGGCATCAGCTGCCATCCATACGAATGAGCTGGAACCTTCAGATTCCGGTTTATTTCCACCCAATTTCTACTAAGTTTTTCTATTTGTGAAACATTGCAACAGAGATGCTTGTACAGCAAAGGGAGCAGTGTCCTTTTTAAATACAGCAGGTTTCTACGACAAGACGACAAATTGCTCTTGTGCAATAAACCGCATTCATCCTGGTAATGCAGAGATTTAGTCTGGTCATTATTCGGAATCGCACACTTTTGCAAGAACAGAAGAAGAAGATCTATACCCCTGTACGGGTAGATTAAGGGTGCAATTGTCAGAGAGTTACATAAATTATCAGCAAAATGTTGAACTCACAAAACCTTTTTTTGTGTGCAAAAACACAGCTATTCCAAAAACGCATGACTATGGGGCCCAGGCATTTACTGACACTTGAACATATCTAAAATACTCATTTTAGGCTTTATAGGTTTGTGTGATATGATCAGTGATGTGCTTTAAATGACTCTGTACCTACAAAGCATTTTGTCCATTTGCTCTAAGCAAAATAGTGGTTTAAACCATTTGCAATATGCTAACTCATTGCTTTATAGGGACATTTCAGTTGGCGGAGATAGTGTTATTTAATAAGTGTGCTGCTGGCATCCTCCTGAGATAGCAAAAAGTAGCATGAGAAATGTTACCAACGGCCTTTGTAAAGGAACCGGCAAATGAGGTTTTACATATCTGTCAGGGTAAAATATGCACTTATGGCATTTTTTTTACTTTTTCCTCAGCTCTAATAGAATTTTCTAAACTTGACATGGCTCACTTTAGGTTGTCTGACCAGTACAGCTTAGTGCCACATCACCGTGTGGATTGATTACAGTGAGATCATAAGAATGAAGGACACTGTAGCAGGGATAAAACTGGACCTCGCTGGACCGTGGTGTTTGACGGTCATCATAAAAATTGCGCGTTTCGATGTTGCGGTTTTTAAAATTGGCAAGGTTTCTGGTGAAGGAGTCGCTTTTCTGACTCATTCTGCTGTCGGTTGACGTCCTATTTTCAGCTCCATTGTGCACAATGGAAAACCAAAAAGATACACAGCAAGTACAAAGCATTTGAAATGGGACATTTGTTTGCTCTACAGCCTCTGGCTAGCGTCAAGCTTGGTTTTGCATCAAGGTATCTTAAGACCACAAACTAAAGTAATAAATTAGGTTCAGAATTGAGATAGATGGAATTCAGGAGATGGAATTCAGATGGAATTCAGGAGAACACGTTGATGTCTTAATTGAAGTTGGGAAAAATAAAAATAGCCATGTTTTGGGTCCACAATAAAATGCAGAAATCCTATACAGGGAAGCCTTTAAATATTTAAAATGGGTAAAAGTTCCTTCAAACAGGCATAGATATCATTTTAGAGAAATGTTTGATTTTTTTTAACTTTTACTTTTAATTCTAATGAAATGGCAGTGTATAAGGCAATAGTTGCTGCTAATATCACACACTGATTAGCCACAATAGTTGTTAGTCACTAAAGACACAATAAGTTGATGCATTTTGTTATGCTGAATTGCATATTTTGTCGTCTTTTTTAATCAATTAAATCCAATCTCTTTCTTACAAGTTTTTTTTTCATTTTCAAGCCTTTTGGAAATATTTTCCTTCAAAGGAAAATGTCATTTTCTTGATCTCACCTCTGCAGTTTGTAATTCATTTGCTCGCACTTTTGAGCCGATAAAATCCAACTCAAACTCAAATTTGAAGAGAAAAGAAAATCTGTTTTGAAGGTCAGATTGCTCTTGTTTTTCTACCGTGCTCGCCTCCTCCAGATTTGGTGGTAAAAGCATTAAAAGCAGCCAGTTTGATGCGTATCAGACAGATGGGTTTAAAGGGAATCCTCCTCTATTTGATTGGGCCACATAACTGGATTCATTTAGCTGAATCTGTCTGTTATTGGATTATGTTTCATATTGGATGGATGGGATCCAATTGTAGATATTACAGCCTTTAATGGAGACAGGTTTAGCAGGAGAAAGTGCTCAGAAGCGTAGAGGAGAAAAACAACAGAAAGTGTGAGAAGAAAAAAATGGCGAAAGAAAAAAGAGGATTATTAAAAGGTCTCTTGAACCACAAAAATATATCATTAGGAGTGTTTACCCAATTAATGACATGAGAAAATGCAAAAATTCAATATGTGGACAAGGGATCTGAACACCCTTTATGTCCTATCCCTAAACTGCTATGTATCTGACAGCAGGAAACATGATCAACTCGTATCATTTTCCAATTGTTTGGAGATAAACACTGTGTGGAGCTATTCACCAAGATCTGTTTAGAGCTGAAGCAACTCCTTTTGATCAGTCACAGATGATAATATCATGTATTGATCGGCATTTTTCTACGTTGGAGACGGTTGACTTTGAGATGGCTCCAGGCTACCGGCCCCGGGTCACAAAAAAAACACAGTGGAGATCCGAAAAGGTAGAAAGAAGCTGGTTAACTCATCATCTATTAGTTTTTGTGTGCTCGCGTGTGTTTGTACGTGTTCAATGTTCAAACAGAGCTTCCCTCCGACTTATCGGCACTGTCAACATTCAGAAGGTTAAGGTTCTACCGTTTTTTTTCGTTTTTTTTTTCTGTTTTGTGTTTCATATTTCAACTGCTGAAATGTCCGATCTTTTTATAGAGCTCGCTCCAGTCGGGTGTTGTTACGAGGGGAAATGGTATCCCAGTTTCTTTATCGTAACATTCTGGGTGACCATAACAAAACTGACTTCATTCACATAGGTATCCGCCTGTCTTTTATCGCATTGATTTTAGATTTTTTAAGGCCTCTTGCAGGTTTTGTGTCATTTGGCATGGACGTGGGTCTTATCTCTTTAATGGCACAGAAAACAAAGCAGGATAACTGTCTGTTTTAAGTTCAGTCATGTTTTTCTAAATATAACTAAGTGTTATTTCATGTGTAAACCTAACTAATGTCACTCATGTGACAAAAAGCATAGCATCCAGAAATTAAAGCAAAAGGGGGAAAGTATGTATTAAACCTTCAAAATAGTCGATATTTACGTTGTCATGACGATCTCCTTAAGATGCTATGAGGTGCCGTGAGACTGATTCATAAACCCAGTGTTCTTTTTTGTTTTTTTTTATCAATATCTATCAATATCAATATATCATTCTACCAGTCTTCTTTAAAGTTAAGGCAAATGGTTATTTTGGTTTGACATTTAATTATTTTGATATTTTTTACATTTATTTGCAGTCTACTAGTTTTTTCTAATCTCTTCTGGCATTTCCTGTTGTTTTTAAACAGATAAAATATATTTATTTCTCACACACTTAAGGAATCAGAAATCTGAGTCTCTATCCCATTGTGCGATAAAATTAGCTTTGGCAACATGTGCACATTGTTTTGGTTGTACTTTCAGGTGGCTGACAGTAGAAATTCAAATCAAAAGGTCATTGGCTGAAGCTGTTTTGAGAGGTAGAGGGAGCATTAAATGTGTTAATGTTCTTGACTCACCTTGAATGGATACTTTAAAAGAAATTAAGCCATTGGCTATCACAATCAACATGTTTTTCTTTTTTAAAAGAGTAAAAATATCCATCTAAAAGTCGCTATTCTGAATAGCCCAGTCTTCAATTTATTTATGTCCAGGCTTTCTTACATTAAATGCTGATGTAAATCTTCTTAGAGGCCATTGCTAATATGACACGCACAGTATTTAAGCTCTTTTTACGTCCGAAATGGACCCGATCAACTCTGAATCATGATGTACAATTTTCTCAGATTTCTCTGGTTTTGCCCATCAAACCACACTTACAACAAATCCAGCTTGTGCATGATTCTCTGACTGTGTGGATCCGGAAAGCTCTGGACAGAGCCTATGTGTTTAAGTTTAACAATGCATTAAAGCAAGCTAATTGCATTAAGGATTTTTTTGCAGACGCGATATTCAAGTTTCCTAATGAACGCTTTCTGCCTCAGTATATAACCAACCAAAAATGGTTGTGTCCAACAGCAAATACAGTATAAAGCCATCTCTTCCTATAGTGCTTGTCCCCCTGGACTGGTTTTCAACACAAAATGTGCTCCTACCAAAAATGTAAAAGGTTAAACTCTGTCTTCTAACATGAGGCCTCATCATGTTGATCACTCCTTGTTTGAATATTTGATATTTTTGCTATATTTACTTTTTATCATAGCGTCATCATAGCAAAGTTTTTCAGCAACCAAGACGTTTAACCCAAAAGAAAGGACTGAATGACACAAAATAGAGAACGAGGGACAAAGCAAGGGAAGCGGATGACATCAAACTCCTCTGAG